>JABFEB020000044.1:9071055-9095218 GCA_019775895.2 Stomatorhinus ivindoensis
TGAGCGTGCCCTGTGAAGGGTGGTGTGAGCGTGCCATGTGATGGGTGGTGTGAGCGTGCCCTGTGAAGGGTGGTGTGAGCGTGCCATGTGATGGGTGGTGTGCCCGTGTGCCTGTGTGAGTGAGCCCTGTGATGGGTGGTGTGAGCGTGCCCTGTGAAGGGTGGTGTGAGCGTGCCATGTGATGGGTGGTGTGAGCGTGCCCTGTGAAGGGTGGTGTGCCCGTGTGCCTGTGTGAGTGAGCCCTGTGATGGGTGGTGTGAGCGTGCCCTGTGATGGGTGGTGTGCCAGTGTGAGTTTGCAATCACATTTTATCTGGCAATTCAAATTGAAATTTATATTATAATGTAATTTTAAAAATTTAAATGAAATAAAAAACTCCAAAGAGCATCTCTGGTCAAGCTGTTTTCTACCTGTAGTTTCTGCCTGTATTCTGTGACATGATTGGATGCTTCAGGCCCTGTGCCGCCCCCCTGTTGCAGGTAGCCAATGAACATGTCGACGCTGCTGGAACTCAAGAGCAGCGTGATGCGGCAGGTGCAGAGAAGCCAATCGCTGCGGGGAAGGAGAGAGCCAGCCACCCAGGCCAGCAGCCCCCTGGCCGCGTCTGTCCCAGACCTCCCAGTACACGGGTGAGTTTGTGCCAGTGCTCTGAGCTGTTCTATCCACAGCACACTGACACTCTGCTCAAGACCAGGCTGTATTTGCAGTATTTACCGGGGTACAAGAATGAAACTACAAGAATGAAAAAACTGAACACTTGCAAACTAGTTCTCATGCCAACATTCTGCGTTGTAATAAAATTCATACTACTCTCTCACGGTCATGCACAACCCAAACGTCAGGGAAAAAAATAACTTCAATTCAATTATACTTTTTTATTTTATTCTTTCTGCTCTTGCTGCACACAATGTTCAGTTCATTGGAGTAAATTTGGAAATGTTATTATTGTACTATTGGTTGGTTACATTCTCCGATTTTAAAAGGACTTAGGAACAATACCAGGCCAGTGTTCTGTGGAGAAAGCACAGTGAATTACATTTTACGCTTCATTACATTTAGGAACTTGGCACGGACATTATTATATAAATAATTATATCTTGTATGGACAGCCGTGGAATGTTGAATGACCCATGGTCACATATTTATAGATATGAGAATGCATTTTCTCATGTTTATTGTGGCTGGCAAATTATTTACATGGCTGCCATTTAAGTTATTCACAAAAGGACAGAAAAATTCTTTCATATGCCATGTAAGATGACTTCTTTTGTATTACTGCTATAGTATTTAAAACGTAGCAGTTTATTCTATGAATTTTCAGAATAATCATTAATAATGTCTGGAAAACATTACAAGAGAACTCTGTTGGTTTTATCGTGGTTATACTGGTGGAAGGCTATGCTGAGGAGGGGGTTGCATCCGCGTGCAAAGTTTGTAAGATAACAGAACACAAGAAGAAGAGACACTGGGAAGAACCAGAAACCAGCCAGGTAGAGGGAAGAAGCGACTTTTTTAACGCCAACGATGACAGTTAACTTATTCAGGAGATTCTCATGAAGTCCCATAATGCAAGGAAGAAGCCCTTCATTAAACAGAGGAGAACCAGGCTGCAATTCACTATATATGTCCATCCATCCATCCATCCACTTTGGAACTAAAGTAATATGTTACGCAGTCTGTACCAACGTTAATAAGAGCAAGTGGAATCTTCTGGCCTGAAATTCTCTCTTCCTGTATTGCAAAGGGGTCAGTGCGACATTGAGATCATCACATTGAGCTGAACCCCGAGACTCTCGGGCCGAAGTGCAGCCAAGCGGTTAGAAGCTGCTGCTAGCCTTACGCCGGAATGTGAACGAGGTTCACATGCTGTCAGATTCCACTGCATGAGAGGCTCTGCTTACACCTGCTGGCCTTTGGGCTCTGATAGTGGAAGACAGTCCTTTGTCCTGGACTCATTGTGGTAGATTTTCGCTTTATTTTGGCTGCTCATCATTTGTGTACTAATGCACTGTGAATTGAACACGAGGACCCCTGACGTAAATGTTCACAGAGCAGACATGTTTGTCTCCTCGTAATGGCAAAAATAAACAGAATTATACACTCATTATGAAGATAAGTACCTATGCTGGTGCTTTGTCTTGTTTGCAAGCCGTAAGCACTGTAGCTACAGAAGGGTAAGTTGATGAGAGGCTGCTGGGTCAAATTTTCTTTGTTTGACAGCAGTCAATTCATACATACTTTGCATAAACAAAGGCAGTAAGCCATTGAGACTGTAGAATGCCTTAATTAATGGTAGAATGCCTTTTAAAAGTCAAGCATTTTGTTTTTGGTAATATTCTATGGATAGTATAGATTCAGCAAGACCCCAGATGAAGATTTACACTGTTATGTAACAAAATGAGTGTTATGATATTGTCTTTGTATCTGTGTAAGTCTGTAATGGGCAATGAACTGCACATCCCCTCCCCCCCCAAAGGTGCCTATGCTGCCTCAGATGGGCACCCTGCAACACTGACCAAGAAAATAGGTTGGAAGATGGATGGATGGATGGATGGATGGATGGATGTATGAACAAATAGGGTAATTTTGCCCTATAATCTTTTTCATTGCTTTGGATTAGATTGAAAAAGTACAATTGTTTCACTAATTTCCCAAAACTACTAAATAGCAGAGTACACTGAGCCTGCCGCCTCTCCTAGAATGCACTAGAATTGTGCAGTTTCAGTCTTTCCTGCTGTTATTAGGAAAGCCATGAAAATGCAGGGAGGACATGCTATATGCACAGATATACTGGAGGAAGGAATCAAACCACAACCTTAAAATGCTTACTGGGCCATTACGGTACCACTGGGCCCTGAAGTCCTGTTAACTGGGCCATTACGGTACCACTGGGCCCTGAAGTCCTGTTTACTGGGCTATTATGTTACCTTTAGGAAAATACAATCTTTAGAAATAACAAAGATTAGTTGATTATTCAAGTCAGAATTCATATGTATAACTATATTCTGCAAATAGCAAAAAAAGAGAAAACTAGTTTGAATTTTATTTTTTAATTTATTATATTTGATATTTTGTTTTCACAACAACTGAAGCAAAAAGTAATCTCCAAGGTTTCTATAGCAACCTTAGAATGTTCATGTTTTTGGTTATATATATTTTCTTAAATTGAAACAATTTAAATTTAATGGCAACACAGTGTTTGTCTAAATGAAGCATCAGGTTAAACTGAGCACAATTTGTTTTTCGCACATTGCCTATTGGCTTTTACTCTGGTTCACAGTATTAAATTTGCACATTAAAACAATTGCTTACATATTGTTGAAGAGCAAATTTCATGGCATTTTCAAAAGTTATCAAATACAAAATAGATGTTAAAAATATTATAACTTACCTATTTTTTTCTCAGAATAATAAACCACCTTTGCTAAGGCCGCTGTGCTCGATGGATGAGCTCATGTGACCAAATTCTCTCATGTCACATTTGCTGTATTAGAAAACACGTCAATGCTGCTGTGAAGCTGACAGGAAGCTCGCAGAAGTTGGTTGTGATCATCATTAGCAACAAGGAACACTAGTGTCTCTGGTGGCACATTGTACGTAAATAAGGCAGCTAGGACAGCTTCCAGGTCTGTGGCGCAGCATTGTGGAAGATCTTCTAAGCCGGGGGATACGGAGCAGACAGTCCAGCGCATTAACGCAGCCTGTCATTGCGGCACAGAGTTTGAGTCCACAACAAATCCTCAAAGGAAGTTGGAGTCATTGCTCTTTCCTTGGATGCATCAAGATATTTTTGGTTTTCTACACATCTTATACACTAGCACCCTTTTCATGGCCTATTGCAAATTTACAATATTAATGTCTTTAGATTTTTTTTAATGTACACAAAAATAAATGCTTTTATATTAACTTTTGTTTCAGATTTCATTAAAAGTATTAAATTATCAGACAAAAGGGTAAGTCTGTAGCAGTGTGAGCTTCCTTGGGTATCCGTATTGCTTTGTTGAATTCAAAAGTATTGGGTATCTTTCATGCTATATAAGATGGCTTGTCTGACGCATCGTTGAGAATTCCGAGGGTTTACAGAGTATGAGCTGAATGTGTATACTTGTGACAGTATGTGTGCACATTTGTTTTGACTTGACAGGCTTGCCAGCTGAAATGAGTCCAAGTTAAAAAAATAAATAAAATTAGAATGGCAATAAGAGGCAGAGAGTGGGGGAACTGTTTCCTAGCAACACAGAAAGGGGTTACTGCACAAGCTGTGTGTGATCTTTGTTTGCAGGCATGCATGTACGGGAGAGCAGACGGTGGTGCATGTGTGCATGGTCAGGTCCGCGTATGTGAAATGCTGCGCATGTTTTTGGTCAAGAGTGCAGCCGTAAGGCATGGAGTCATTCTTAGCAAACGCTGAAGCATGTCTCTCTCTCTGACAGTGCAGTTAATAAGTGCCGCAGCTTTGCTGTGTACCTTTGCACAAAGTTTTTCTTGTATTCTTCCTTAATGCATTATGCATATGAGGACATGCATTAAATTTCCCATAATGATTGGTTATTCTTTAAACTAAATAAGGTCTCTAGTACAAATTCCAATAAAGCATTTTTTTTCTTTTGTGTTAAGTTCGTATATCCAGTCCTCAGTGGCAAATATTAAATAAATCATGAAAGTCGTTTAAAATGCTATTTTAAAACCTTATGCAGGGGGAATAGCTGAGACTGGCATTTACAGAATGTAATGCTCCCGAATTCCCAGACCACGAGAATAAATATTATGAGCTTAGTAGCTTACATGTTAAATCGCAGTATATCATTTTCTCTGAGCCTCTGTTGTGGAGTTTTCTCAGTCATCTCAGCTAAATCGTTAGTCTTCCCAGGTCCATCGCAGTCAGTCGGCTCATTTCCTGCTTCTGCACAGCTTTCTGTGGTTGACATCTAACTGTCAGTATTACTCCATTGCATCTAACCTGTAGTGCATGAGCTTGGATGACCCCCCAGCAAATTCTACAGGAAATTTGGAAAGTTTGGAAAGAAGTCGAATTTCCACAGTTTCCACAGTGCATCACCTGGGCCTCGTTGGCTCATTACTCAGACCATACACTGAAGGGTACATTGCGTGTAATGAATAACATTAATTAATTTCCTGTTTTCGCAGACTTTTTTGTTCTCTTTAAATCAGTTTCATAGATATGTAAATCTTCTTCTGAACAAATGTAAAATGAATATAAATATAAATATGAACATTTCAGCAATGTTGAATGAACGTGTGGATGGCTGTTGCAGGGTGTGGACGCTTCCCTGAGACCCTCAGGAAATTGACATGTCGCATGACACGAACCGAAGGGGCAATCAGATCGCCCCTGGCTTCAGCCTTAATGTCCAGCCTGTTTCCAGCACTCAGCCATGCCTCAGGGAAATCTCTGAAGGTCTGCAATGCCCTGGCAAATCCATCACCATGGCGACCAGGGGAGTCGAGCAGTCTGAGAAGCATCATTGTGAGGCCTCCCTCAGACTAAGCATCTCCCCATTTTGTTTCACCTGGACTTAGGTATCTGCAGAATGTGGTGGAGTCACACTGCATGTTAAGGGACATTTAGCTGGTTTTAATACGTCCTGTTCAGTAATAGGCTTTTGTCAGCATTCAGGCATGGAATACATATTGTGTTCATCAGTTACCGAGGTGACGCAGTTAAACTAGCCTTCCAGCTTTATGCTACTCTTCTGTTTTGAAACAATGTGAGCATCATCCTTCCTCTAGGCTTCTTCCAGTAAAAACAAAACAGTTATTTGGTGACAATAGTTAAATTAAATACCATTGTTTATTGCTTCCAAAAACCCAGTGTTTACTTTCAGGTGGCACGTGTCCATGAATCACAGTGCTTATAAATCACAGATGCATGAATTTTACTGGAATGACTGCCTAATTGTATTGCCTAACTGTGCATCTTTATATTCTCTCTACATTCCTTTAAAATAGAAATACGCCAATCAGCCATAACATTAAAACCACTGACAGGTGTAATGAATAGCATTGATTAGTTACAACGGCTCCTGTCGCGGGTGCCATTATATATCAGGTAAGTCAACAGTCAGATCTTGAAGCTGTTGTGCTGGATCTGAGTGACTTAATGGCTAGATGACTGGGTCAGAGCATCTCCAAAACTGCAGGTTCTGTGGGGTGTTCCCAGTATGCAGTAGTCAGTAGCGACCAAAAGTAGTCCAGGATGCATTATGAGAAGAAGGACGTCCAGACCCCACACACAGAGGACATGCAGACCCCACACACAGAGGACATGCAGACCCCACACACAGAGGACTTGCAGACCCCACACACAGAGGACATGCAGACCCCACACACAGAGGACATGCAGACCCCACACACAGAGGACATGCAGGCCCCACACACAGGGAACGCAGCATGCATGCGGCATGTGGTGCATATGTAGGTCTGATCACTTTACCAAACAACACTGCTCTGATCACTTTGAATATCATTTATTTGCAGTTTCAGTCCTTAGCAGAATGTCTATATGTTTGTGGCAGAACAATAACCAAATGCACTCTCAATTGCTATTATTACTTGGTAACAGAAAGAGGTTTTACACACTGATCTGGAGAAATCAGAACTTTTCACTAGAATAAATGTAATGGCCAATTATCTCTATTATTTCAAATACATCATGTTCCCAATCATGATATTTAAGTAGTAAAACAAATGAAGATTTGGGAAGGAGACTTTAAGTCCACTCTGCTAATCAACTAATCAAACCTGACTAAACAAGTTCGGTTCAGAAGTAAAAATATCCCGTTGGTTCATAATGGGAAATACAGCAAGAATCTCCAAGTGGAACAAGCGTTTAAACTGGGTGTGTGAGTGGATAATAATCTAAATTACAGCGCTTATGGGTTTAAATGATGCCACCCATGCAATCTGTGGCTCCCTAATTACTTTTCTCATTGACGCAAATTTGTGACTCTTCCATTTCCGACATGTCAGTCTAGACTTCCACAAATAAAGGTTATGTCTCATTTGCGTTTTCTTTTTTTTTTTCATAAAATCAAATGTCCTCGACCAGGTCCAATCCTTTCAGTGAACTGATACTGTAATGCTTGTACTGACACCTCTTTGCGACGCAGCATGCAATCCTAGTCCATGAGGTTTTATACTGGCATGTCATAGATATGCTATTGTATTCATGGGTTTATTGTCATATAGAAATGTCTGGGAAAATCAATGGTTCAATGAGTGGTGTCACATGACACATGGGTAGATTTAGGGGGGATTGGAGGGCTTGGGACAGCAAAGGCAACACACCTATATAAGGAGAGAGCCAGGGTCAACATGAAAGAAGGTCTGGGCTAGGGTCTCTGGAGAAACACATGCACAGAGCAGGGAAAAATAGGAACCAACATTGAGGGACCATAAGAACAAATCAGCATGAGCATGTCATATGATTCACCAAGATAGTCCAGACCCACTTCCAGTGGTGTGAGGTTACCATTGATTTAAAAGGTTTCCAAATTTCCATATTAACTTGAAATTGTCATTGGTGATTTCCCTCAAAGATTCCATCTATGTGTTGTTCAATACTGCAAATGTGCGTTTTTGTTCTTAGCGAGGATGTTGGTGAAAAAGCTACCCGCTTTTTATTTTGTTTCAGGGTTGCTGAAGGCAATGGAGAATTTTTTGAGCATATGAAGAACATTATCCAGAAGCAAGAGAACATGCAGCGTGCCTGTCAGGCCTGGGTAATCCAAGACCTCCGTAGATGACCTGAAAATTAGATACACAGCACGATCGTGTGCCTGTGAACACAGCATATGTTACTCTGGCTGTTCAGCAACTACTGGGATCTCGCAGTGATGAGAAGAGGATGTTAATGTCTGCATAGATCTTTCTCAGTGACTGTCCCATGTCTTCTGACATTTCAGTAATGGCATAGTATTTTATTTTAGCATGTTACATGTGGTAGTGCTTTATTTATTTACAATGTTTTTTACAATATCTGTTTTCTCTCATGGGTTAAACGGGCTACGTTAGGAGTTGGGTTGATGTGCTTCTGAAACGTGAGGACAGTAAGGCGCACGAGTAGAAGTGCCTGATGGTAGCTTAGCACAACGGTTCTCATCTATTACAGGGCAAAGGGGAGAGTGGAAGTCCTCCCCCTGCAGAGACTGTGCGGCCGGCCTGCGTTCCGGATCGAGCAAACAGGAGGGAGGTGAGTACAGCAGGAGGAAATGGGGGCTTTAATCAGGCCAAACAAAACTGGGGAATACAAAACAAAACAATGCTTTGTCATCATTTGAGTTAGGAAGTAAAATAGGCAAAATATTTGATCAAATGGCAATTTTGAGCTATAATGTCAAACGTGCATGTGAGCATACATACGTGTGTGCAGACATGTATGTGTGTGGATGTACATGCATGTAGATGTTCAAGTATGTCTGTGTGTCTGTTGCTTGAGGTCCACCTTTGTTTTGCAGCTGGACCTTTTATATGAAGAAGTTGCGTACACTGTTGTGAACAGGGTCGGTATGCCCTCTCCAGACCATGTTACCAACGAAGAAGAGATTTTCAGCTATCTGCAGCAGGTACACCTCTTAGCTTTGTCCCCTTCTATCCTACCAGAGTGAGAGGCCTTTCATTATAGCTTACATAGGAACCTAGACACGAAACATCCAGTTTTCTGCAAAGCCCCAATAAAATATTAAGAATTCCCTAATCACAACACAAATCGAGTGCTCATTGCAATCAATTTTAGCCTGCAAGCTTGATTTTCCGCTTCAACAAAGTGGCGATAAGAGGAAGGGAGCTGGCCTCACCCTGAGGCAGGTGTGATTAGAGGCACTGCTCTAAGAGTAAATTATAGATAAAAAAAGTGCCGATGAGGGTAAGAGAGCTGGCCTCACTGAGGCAGGTGTGATTAGAGGCACTGCTCTAGGAGTAAATTATAGATAAAGTGGAGATGAGAGGAAGGGAGCTGGCCTCACTAAGGCAGGTGTGATTAGAGGCACTGCTCTAGTAGTAAATGATAGATAACAAAGTGGCGATGAGGGTAAGAGAGCTGGCCTCTCTGAGGCAGGTGTGATTAGAGGCACTGCTCTAGGAATAAATGATAGATTAAATCCAGGGCTGGAAAGCCTTTGAAGTTCAGGTCGTGTTTATCGGTGGCGTTTAGCCACATTCTACTTCCATCAGACAACATCTCCGCCATATGGCTAATGAGTAGCAGCCTGCAGATATAGGCTTTGCTGTTTATCGCTGCCACAAGAGCCAGCGGTTAACAGGTCCCTTTCTGACAAGCGCGTCAAGGCCGCCGTTGACTTTCTGCCCATCTTCCAGGCATTTGATATGGGAGCAGAAGAGCATGATATCATTCTACACAGGGTCAGAGAAGCCAAGGTAAGACTTTGGTCCAATCACATTTCCTCTCCCTCATTTGTCGTGTTATAACCAAGTTCAACAAAAAAACACAGATTCTCAGCAAACAGCACAATGGTGCCGACCTGTAGATTTAGAAGGGATTATTTGTAGTTTAATTTAATGGGGCTGTTTTAAGCTAAACACATTCTGGTATCAGTTAATTCAGTCAGAAGGACAATAAAAGCAGCTCTTATTTTGAGCAAACAGTTATCGATAACATCGGATTAGTCTTTATCCACACTAGGAGAGAAGTCTTTGCAAGGCGGGTTTTTCACAGCTCCTTGTCTTTTACGCAGTGACAAGGAACCTCTCTGTGTTCCAAATGTCAGTCTGAAAGAAAACTCACTCCCCTCCAACAGCTGCTCTGAAAAGCTTCTCAATACACGGAAATATTGTGCCATTTAAATGTTCCACACAATGTTGTTAACCTTCACAAGCACAGCAAGTCTGATTTCACTTGGCTGCACACAATAGCACTTGCGCTGCATCGCTCACTAAAAAGCATTTGCTGGGTAGCGACGTGGCCCTTATTCACAAGTGCACACATTGCGCCTGCTCCGTGGTTTAGAGGCGTCAATTTGATTACAGTCAAGGTTCAGGTCTGTTCTGCCTGTTTCTCTCCACAGAGGGCACATTTCGCCTTACGGGTGTCTGTCATGAAAGGAAAAAACCTACTTGCTAAAGATGCTAACGGTGAGATTTTTTCACTCTTCACCTTAATCTCAGTTGAAACCAAAGCAATTATAACGTTCAATGCTTTATCAATGTTTTATCGGAATGTGGAAATGTAAGCATGATGATCCTTTGTTGTTAATGATATAGTAAGGCCAGGACAGGAGTGGACTGAATTTTGGTGACCTCGCTCATCACTCTGAGTTGTTTCTGTGCTGACAGATGACTGACATTTCAATTTGTCTGGTTTAATAAGCACAACACATCCTCTATGGGATTTGTTGCTAATGAATATTTAATATGAGCATATGAATAAACTTTGACTTGTTCTTTTTACCCAACTGAACACTCGGAATATGAAATAAAGGGGAAGCACTGGACTAAAATCTCTGAATGAATGAAAGAAACGAACTGGCCCTCCGTGGCAGGGACTATAACAATGAGTGTTGTTCTTTAATTTGTCTCTTATTTTGATGCTCTGTGTTGGGAACTGGGAGTAATGAGATGGTTAAATCTTTAAATGGCAGGTTACAGTGACCCCTACTGCATGCTGGGAATACTGTTGGGCCAAAGCCCCAGGGAAACTGAGGAGAGGAAGGAGAGGAAATTCAGCTTCCGTAAGAAGAAGGAGAAGGTGGAGAAGCGGCCCAGTGTCCGGGAAGTGTTGGCAGCCAGGACCATCCAGGTCACGGAGGTCAAACCAGAAACCCTCAACCCCATTTGGAATGAACATTTTGTCTTGTAAGTGCCATTCTTGTCGTTTTACGTGTTACCCCTCTGCTAGCTGAAACCACTTCCTGTTCACTGAATGCGCTCAGTCTTACACTTTCTGTTGTTTTAAATAGTTGTCTTATTAGCTGCTTTCTTCGTCCGATCTTGCTGTGTAGCTCCTGCTTGGATGCTGCTGACCCTGTACCTGGGCACCCACTGGTTGCTCAGCCTAGCCACACCTACGTCTAGTCGACTCCCTGACAGGCGTTTGTAGCTCAGTCTAGCCACACCTACGCCTAGTGGACTCCCTGACAGGCGTTTGTTGCTCAGCCTAGCCACACCTACGTCTAGTGGACTCCCTGACAGGCGTTTGTTGCTCAGTCTAGCCACACCTACGCCTAGTCGACTCCCTGAGTTGCAGAGAAAAATGTTAACTGAGATACTTTCTTGACTAATGTAACAGATTTTAATGGTTAAATTGTGGTTGGTCCTGCATTTCAGATACACATTGTTACACTGAATGATTTTATGCAGCAATCAAAAACTGATCACTGTCTGGTGGTTTTTGGTGGCTTTCAGTTGAATCCTTCTGACATCCGGCCTTTATCCTTGTCTTTTTCACAGTGAAATTGATGACATTTACAGTGACATGCTGCATCTCGATATATGGTGAGATAACACACACACATATATATATATTGACACGTTGTTCTAGCTTTTAAAATAACTTTTTTCTCAATATATCACTTTTATCCATATCAGATTTGCTTAGTGCCTGTTTAGTGTGACTATTAATAAATAGTGACTGTCCATTCTCATGACTAATGTGCCTTTTGCACAAACAAGGTATCTATTTTTTTCACAAAGTAATTTCAATTTGACAATAAAGTTAGGAATGGACCTGATATTGGACCGGGACACGTTCCAAAGCCCTCTGACGGGGGCTGCCTTTCGCAGGGATCACGATGACGACGTATCTGTGGCCGAGGCCTGCAAAAAGCTCAATGAAGTCAGTGGACTGAAGGGCATGGGAAGGTATTTATGAGCCGTTCTAAAGACAACGTGCCACAGCCTTAGACAAAACCACCAGATACACACTTCTGTTGCAGTAGCATTTGTTTGACTGTATTTCTCTTCTTCTATATGAGTGGATCGATTTCTGAAGTACTTGATTTTCTTGCTTGTGAGAGATATTTCAAACAGATCGCCAAGTCCGTCCGAGCCAACGGCGGTGCAGCATCTGCATCGGAGGAAAACGCAGATGACTTCCTGGGATGCCTGAACATCCCCATTAGCGTGAGCAGTCATTAAAGAGCTTACCGGAGTTACTAGCTGAGACGGGTCACAACTGCCTAACCCTGTCTCCTTCTGATCCAGGACATTCCAGTGGAGGGCTTCGATAAGTGGTTTAAGCTGGAGCCACGGTCCAGCTCCTCCAAAGTGCAGGGAGAATGTCATTTGGTCCTCAAGCTCTTCAACAGCCAGGTACCCACGGCTCTTGGCGGCCTAACTGTGGCCGTACGTGATTCTTCTGCAGGTCATCACTCACTTTTTTGCGAAGCAGGACCAACAGATTGCTTTGTGACTTTACATTTCTACAGAGAGATACAACTTTGAGTACGATGGAGTCTAACCTGGCTATCCACGAGAAGATCTTGAGCCAGATTTTGGAATGTGAACACACTAAAGTTCAGGTAAACTATGTTATTATTGGTCTTTGATTAAAGAACAAAATTAATGAATGCCTACTTGGCTCATGTATATTTTTCTCTACAGACGGAACCCTATAAATGGACAGGGCAAGTATGTAAAACAGCGTGGACTGTGCTCTCCCACCATGCCATGCACACCGGCCTGACGCGTCTGCAGAAAGCCATCATGTATGTTCTTCTGAAATATATCATTATTATATCTATAAATAAATAAATAAATGTTTCATTAATTCATTACATATGCCAATTTGTTTTAAAATAATGACAATATTATTGTATGTGATTGCTTAAATAATTTGACACTTACATTTTACAATAACGTGTCACATTGATGTATTTCCGAACCAGCTATTTATTCCATGTCACTTTTCATAATAATGATGTGTGTGTACAGTATGTGTGTGTATGTGTATATATATATATATACACACATCATATTTCATATATATATATATATATTTCATTTTGAATAATATGGTCGTTCCATGCATACCAGCTACATTGCTGGGGATCTTTAGGGCCAAAATGAGTCAACGCCTTCTGCACGTTAATGTCCCGCTGCCTGATGATCATTCCCTGCTCATGTTCCCGTGGTCTGCAGACGATGGCTTTGCTACAGCAAGCACCACCGTTCTCAGAGCATGTGTTACGCCTCCCTCCTGGAGCTCCTGAAGGACATCGAGAAGGCGTGGGATGCCCCGGTCTTAGAGAGGCCACTGGTCAGCGATTCCGTGAAACCTCCCTTCTGGTTCTACGTGTCTGTGTCCAGAGGCAAAATTACCCTTAGTCTCTTGAGGAAGATCATTGAGACGCTGACATAATTATCACTAATCGCTGTCATGCCCACTGAGGCTCATGTAAACCAGCGATATGTGAGTTAAGACATGGGACTCAATCCACACATTTCTTCCATTGTCTGCAGAGGTCAAAATCAAACAAAATATTTTTGCTAGTAAAATTGGCCAGAATTATATGTTTTATAGTTTAAAATTTCTCAATACATTAATTACAAGAGATGTATACTCTCTTACTCATTCTTATTATGAATCTCACTCTCTTATCATGAAGCTTACTTTATTATCGTGAATCTCACTCTCTTATCGTGAATCGCTCTCTCATCATGAATCTCACTCTCTCACCATGAAGCTCACTTTATTATTGTGAATCTCACTCTCTTATCGTGAATCTCAGTCTCTTACCATGAAGCTCACTTTATTATTGTGAATCTCACTCTCTTATCGTGAATCTCACTCTCTTACCATGAAGCTCACTTTATTATTGTGAATCTCACTCTTATCGTGAATCTCAGTCTCTTATCTTGAATCTCACTCTCTTACCATGAAGCTCACTCTCATCATGAAGCTCATATTCATCACGGTGTGGGGAATCAGTACTGAATATATAATTTTGAGAAAGTGAAAAAAGAGGCACTATAACGTATAAAATGATTTTGACACTTGATTTTAATCTACCTACTATCGTTCACTATGTGTTATTATGACATACTTACATATATATTACTTATATTATTCTTAAAGTTAAAAAGGAAATATATCAAATTCATGAGTACGTGTAAGGAACTACTCATCTAGAAACAAGCTGTTCAACTAAAACTGAATTATCTTTAGTAACTGACTTAGTAAATGAGACTGACAGCCCAGCAAGCAGAAATGCCATTTCAGTGTATTAAATGTGACATGGAAACGCACATTCACCACAAACCCTGAGGTGTTACTTCTGGGATTTTTTCAGGAGAGGAGCCTATCAGAGAGTTTCCGGCTGCACATAGATTATTGTCTGTCCCTGCTGAAGCGTCTGCGTAAGCTTTTCCCCGTCTGCAGCTCTGCAGCCGTGTCACACTGCAGCCTCATGCTGAGGTAAACTGAAGCCACGACCTTTGTTAGTGTGACAATATAGCAGCAGGACTAAATAACATCTAACAAAACATCTGTGACTGGGTGGGAATGTCGATTTCACAGCAGAAATATTATGCGATTCCAGTGCATTCACTTGCGGAATTAATCGTTAGAACAGATGTCTGTTATAATGCATCAGTCTAATGCATTTGAGATCAGATTGTTCATCATACCAATCGGACTTGAGACAGGGATATTGCATCTTGGTGCTTTTTCGTTAACTTTGTCTCATCAAAATAGAGAGATTTATTTAATTTTTAAAAGAAATGTTATTAGCCAACACATTTCATCAGCATTACTCAGTATTCTGCACCTTGCAGAAGCTGCTTATAAGAGCAGAGTTATATCTAATAATCTAAATCTGTGCAGGAAGCAGAAAGGATGAGAACCTGCAGTTTTATGATTTGCATACATTCCTCGTGAAAGGTACTTTGGTAACGCAGACCTGCAGTATATTAAGGATGCAAAATAACATGTTAGAATTTATAAGATGTTTGTTGGAGTTCAGGGAGGTTAGTACTCACACCTCTGGGAGCTGGGTTCGAGTTCCCGCCATGGCTCCATGTGAGTGGAGTTTGCATGCTCTCCCCGTGTCATCATGGGGTTTCCTCTGGGTGCTCCTGTCCCCCCCACAGTCAAAAAACATACCAATTTGCTCATACGTATGTGTGTGTGTGTGTGTGTCTGAGTGACAGTGAGTGTACCCTGTGATGGGTTGGCGCCCCATCTGGGGTAGTTCCCTGCCTTGTACCCTGTGATGGGTTGGCGCCCCATCCAGGGTAGTTCCCTGCCTTGTACCCAGTGATGGGTTGGAGCCCCATCTGGGGTAGTCCCCTGCCTTGTACCCGGTGATGGGTTGGCGCCCCATCTGGGGTAGTTCCCTGCCTTGCCCCTGTAGCCTCCAGGATATAATCTGGCCCCCCTCCCTCACAACTCTGAATAGTTTCAGCAGTTGGATAGTTAAAGGATGGATGAACAGTTTTTGAATTCAAATGCTTGTCTTATTAGATTTAATTCCAAATATAGTGGTAAATGTATGCTGGTCTGGTACACATGAAAATAAATCTGCTGAGTTGATCTGTGGCAGGTCTGTCTCCATTTAATGCTGAGCACGCAGTCCGACTCTGTGGTTGTTACCAAACCTCTGGCTTGGATGTTCTTGCTAATTTCAGGACTTTGCTCTTTTAATGCAGGGGTTTGGGCTACCTGCTAAACATGGAGGCGTATAAGGCTGTGTGTCCCGACCGTAATGAGATCCCTTTGGAAATCACCACTGTGATCAAGGTACCACCCATAAAATCATGCATAGCGATGGACACATCTCTCCACGGCCGCATGGCTGTTTCCTTCTGCTTGCACCTACAGATGATTTAGCTTTTGATGCATATTTTTATCTAACAGAAGAGCACGGCGGAGTGGTATGAAGGGACCATTTCACACTTTAAACCAGATGAAGGGGTGAGTTTGAAAAAAGAGAAACTTCAGGTGTTTAGGAATTTGGACTAGTAACTGAAAAGGCAAATGTGAAATGTTTAAAGCTATTTATTTGGGTAGTAAGTGTATATTTCTTCAGATAAAAACACAATTTAACATTATAATATATGCTAATGAACACTAACTCAATACAAAATAATACCAAAAACAATAGGGTCCCATCATCTACTCAGTTTAGTTCTTAAATACAAGGGATTCTTCTGTTTTTCATAAAGTCTTGTTAGACGGCTAGATGAACCCGCTTCAGTCCCCAAAGCTCTCCTCAGCGCTACCTCAGCCATTACATGAATTCATCAAATGTCACCAGCAGTTCACTTAAATAATCAACCTAATTAATTAAATATCTCAATGAAATGTTTGATGATGAAGCATAGTATGCTAGTAGTTGAGTCAAAATACAACAGTTCGGGAAAAAAATAAGAGATCACTTATTACTTTTTTTTTATCTGCATTTTAAATCCTGGTTTAACCCTGGTTCTGCTGGCAGAAGGCTACACTGTGAGACAGGCTGCTTCCAGGATGTTCTAAGACTGCAGTACACATGAACAAGGTGAAGCAGGAGACACTGGGAATGACCAGAATCCAGCCAGGTAGAGGGTGGAAGCAACTTTGTAATGGCAGAGATGATCGTCAGCTTATCCAGCAGCGCCTCATAAATCAGAGGGTGACCTCAAATGACCTTCAGAAGGAATGGGAAACATTAAGTGGTGTGAAGTGCACTGATAGGACAGTTCATATCAGGCTCCTAGAAGCAGATCTGAAGAGCCATAAAGCAAGGAAGAAGCCCTTCATTAATCAGAAACAGGGAAGAGCCTGGCTGGAGTTTGCAAAAAAAAGTTCATTTTACACAGACCCATAAACTGAGAAATGAATTAAACTAAAAATTTTGAACATAAGAACATAAGAAATTTACAAATGAGAAGGGGCCATTCGGCCCATAAAGCTTGTTTGGGGAGAACTTAACTAATAGCTCAGAGTTGTTAAAATCTTATCTAGCTCTGATTTAAAGGAACCCAGGGTTTTAGCTTCCACTACACTAGCAGGAAGACTATTCCATATTCTAACTATATGATGTGTAAAGAAGTGCTTCCTCAAATTTGTTTTAAAATGTTCTCCCGCTATTTTCCACTTATGGCCACGAGTTCTAGTATTTAAACTAATATTGAAATAACCATTTGGCTGAACAGCATCGAAACCTGTTAGAATCTTATATACAGTACCTGGATCATGTCCCCCCTTAGTCTGTTCAGCTCAGCTAACCTCTCCTCATAAGACATTCCTCTAAGACCAGGACTCATTCTCGTAGCCCTACGTTGAACCTTTTCCAAGGCAGCAATGTCCTTTTTAAGGTATAGTTACCAAACCTGGACACAATATCCTAGGTGGGGTCTTAACAATGAATTATATAATCATAGCATCACCTCGCTTGACTTAAACTCCAAACCCAACATCCTATTGGCCTTTTGTAATGCTTCCCCCTGCTGGTGAGAGTGGGACATGCTGTGGTCTCTTATTTTTTCCCAGAGCTGTATATGGATAAACTAGGCAGTTACAGCTGGAGAGAGTTTGAAAATGCTCAGACAACACACTTTGGCAAACATAAAATCATAATTTTGCACCAACAGGTCACTTAAACAGGTCCACCATGCTGTGTGTGTGTGTGTGTGTGTGTGTGTATATATATATATATACACACATACTGTATATATATATATTTTTTATATATATATAAAATAAACTGTGAATGAAGCTAATTCTAGTAATTCGTTTCAAGTCAAATCCGTTCAGAAAGATTCCTCCGAGTCATGTTGGAGTTCCCTGATTTAGCTGTTGCCTTCCTTTACTGAAGACACTGGAGCAGCAGTTGCAACGCCTTGTCCTGGTAGTCGATGCCGTCTGCGCAGACGTACAGAAAGGACATGCCGTCTATGACAAGATCTTCTCCAGGTAGCGTGGAATCTGACCGAATGCAAATGTGGGATTTTTGGATTTCAGTAGCTAGATATTCAAAGAGTCAGGTGGCAGACTATGGGGTTTAATGTTACTGAGGCTTAACAGTTCTAAAGAAATTCTTCAAAATAATCGTTAAGAGCAGCGGCTGATGTCTAGTTTGATGTCTGTTGCCTAGAATGATACCAATACAATTACATTTGAAAATGTATGACTGACCGAAATCATATATGGAATGAATAAATGAATTCCAACCTTGTTGTTGCTTTTGTGTCTTGTAGTTCAGTGAAAGTGGATTTCTTTAGCATCTCCTATCGTCAGTTGGAAAAACTGGTGTGTATCCCGATTCCATACTGACATCAGACACGGACATTACTGTATATGAGTGCCTTCTACCATGCATGAGGATAAGCGTACATATTAATACATGCATATTTTACTGATGCAGGGTTGGTTACCTTTGAAAGTTTAATTTTGAACCTGAATCAGTTGTGCCGTGTAATTCCTCTAGGTGGCAGATGACGTGAGTGTGACCATGGAGAAGGTTTGTGGAACTCTTGAACAAGAAGGCTCTCAGCTCTCGCAGACCATGGGTGAAACACTCTTTGAGCTCTACATATCCCTGAAAACACTCAAGCTGTGCAGGGACTTTCTTCCCACTAAGTAAGTGCCAGACCAAGCATTTCAGGCAGATTTGCTTGCGTGATAATTATTTGAAATAATCATAAAACAGTTAACCAAGAGGGTCATAATGGCCGTGACTTTTTCTTCCTGACACTATGTATCATTGACTTCTTTTCAGGGAAGCTAGGATGCTGGCCCTGACTGATTATCATAATTGGTTCAAGACCTCCATTCACAAATGGCTGCAAATCGTTCATGAAAAGTCTTGTGACAGGATCCGTAGAGCGGTGGAGCTAGAGAATGTGAGTGTGTTTCGGTCTAATGGCACAGCGGCAAGTTCTCCGTCAAGCTAAAGCATTTGGCTGTCTAGTGTAACTCAGGTTTGAAGAAGCTAAATACAAACATAGGTGATGCACAAAACATCAGAAATACTTATATTTTGAAGTAACTGCAGCACCATTACAAATGCAGCTACAAAGGTGAATCGTTAAATAGTTAAATGCTACATGCTACAGCTATGCCCAGTGGTGGGCAGGATCCCACTATCGAAGCAAACCTTTCGTTAGCTTTGCCCACCACTGGACATCTTCAAAGCAACATGAAGCAACCAACAGTGGTCTCGTCTTAAAGGTCATCAACAGGGATTGACATTAACTGTAACAGCATAATAACACCACATAAGTACCTCAAAATTGAATATTCACCTCTGTGGCCAATTCTCTATTAAAAACTGTACTTTGTAAGCTTCTCTCAGAAACTGCTTTCACCCGAGGCAAATGCACAACGATGCCTCACTTGGCACGAAGAGGACAAAACCTGGACCCATGAGCAATGGGTTCATGGAACGTCGTCTGATGAGTCACCAGCCCCCATTTTGCCTGCATCCAAACGGGTATATTTTTGGAGAGCCATGGGAGGCCTTCAGCTGACGACGTCTGTTGACATGGCCAGACAGCTCATGGCAGGCGTCACATTTCACACGGTCATCGCAACATGAAGTGATTTTGCAGGACCAGGTGCACCCTGCAGTGCAAGCACTGTTCCCCTTAATGTTCCTGTGTTCCCAGATGGTGCAACCGCCATGCACACTTTGAGAACAATTCAGGACTGGTTTCTTCCATGGCCTAAACATAATTGAAGGAATTGTGGGTAGAGTGAGGAGTAGTTTTCCATCTCCTAAAAGCACTGGAGGCTTTTCTTCTTTAAGAAGAAAATATCCCGATATCCCTCTGGCCTCAGATCAGCATTTGTGTGCCGGTGCTCTAAGAGTGACCAAACGTCTTATCGGGTCCTTGATATTATTGATATGCAGAGCAGTGTTTCCATAATTTTATCTTCAGTTAACATGATAATTGAAAGAACTATTGCAGTGGCTCTTTTGTTATTTTGAAGATCTGCTTATCAGCCGCTTCCTAGGATGCAGGTCTGTCTGCGTGGTGGAAAGTGACGTGGTCTTCACCCCTCTGATTGGCACAGCTGGAGCCCGTCCACGCCCAGGAGAAGCACGGCAGCTCCGCTATGGACGTCACTGCCTGCTTCAGCCAGGTCTGTGACTTCTGGGCACAGCTGGCCTGGCCGGACTCTGCGGGGGCCTTCATCTTGGTGACCCGCCTGACAGATGTGAGTGACACCCATGCGCTACTGAGATCTCTGTCACAAGCATGTGGACTGTCTGGCAGGGAGCTGAGAGGAAGCAAAAATGTGGACTGTCTGGCAAGGGAGCTGGGAAGGAGCAAAAATGTGAGCTGTCTGGTAGGGAGCTGGGAGGGAGCAAAAATGTGGACTGTTGGTAAGGGAGCTGGGAGGGAGCAAAAATGTGGACTGTCTGGTAAGGGAGCTGGGAGGGAGCAAAAATGTGAGCTATCTGGTAGGGAGCTGGTAGGGAGGAAAAACATGGACCGACCAGGGGTTCCTGGGAACCGGACTGGGAAACACTGGTCTATGTAAATCTCATTCATTGATTGTTATGCTCCACTTTGGCTCAATAATATAAAATGCAAAATACTTATAATCTTTTCTCATTTCTCTTTCTGATAAAATAACATCTCAAGTAAAGCATTGAAAACAAAATGCATAAATTCATTGTGCCTGTGGGTTCCAGGATTTCTGCAGTGCGGCTGTGTGGTACTCTGAGCTGATAAGACGTAAGATTGAAAGGAATCAGCCAAAACAGGAATACAAGAATTTTATCCTCCAGGTAGTGATCCTAAACGATTTCCTAATTCTCTCATGTTAAACTGGTCCAGGAGCCAAACCACAAACTCCGACATGTTTCTGTAGATATTTTTTTTAATTAAAACTCTTCCTGAAGCATCTGTCACCTGTTATTTATTGAGTACATAATCTCAAGTTCTCCCCGATAACAGTTCCTCATGATTTCCCTGCTCTGTCATCTTTTCTCCCTACCAGGTCTGTGTTGCCCTGAACAACATTGAGCATATGCGCTTGTTCCTGGAGAACTTACCAAGGGTCCTGGACTGGAGGGGACTGGAACTGGCCATGGAGGAGTCTTGTGGGCCAGAGGGGAGAGAACAGATGAACAAGGCCCTTAATGCACAGCTCTACAATATCGACCTGGACCTGCAAAGAGAGACCAAGCGCATGATCACAAATCTCACTGACAAGGTACTGAGATCAGTCTTCCCTGATGAGTCAATCAGCTTGCAAAGCATAAATCATAAATAAAGACAGCCCACACCCTGTGAATAGTGGCAGTTCGTGGGTGTGACGTGACAACAAGCATGCCCCCCCAGAATGTGTCTGAAATAAAAAATATGTGTATATAAATATATAGTGTTCTCATATACAGTGTTCATGAAGAAAGTCTTGAGACCCTTGCTTAAGTCAATAAAAGTTTTGCAAATTTATTGGTTTTATATCAAAAGAATACATTATTAATTTGTTTACAAAAATATATATCACATTAGAAACAACAGGAAACTTTAAATTAAAACATTCATTTCGAGTAGTAATAAACTGATATCCACTACAAGAGCTGTTCAGAGTTGAAAACTTCATTGACAAGCAGTCTCAGTGGGGGCTTTTTAATTAGTGACACCTTGCGAAGAGCAAAATATAAGAGCACCTTGTAACATAAAACAGCAAACATTTGTGTTTAGTATCCCATTGGGAGCCAATGACCGCAATTGCAATTAATAGCAAAATGGCGAGAACAGATCTCAATGAGTCAGTCAAAAAAGTACGCACTTAATAAAAAGAAAGTGTCTTAGTGGAAGATATGTGCAGATAAGTTACCAATAGACTTTCGTTATGACACCAACCATTTACAAGATTCTTACAGGTTTAAGGAAGCGTCCCAGTAGTGTACTGTGTGCCCAGTGTGTCACCATTTCCTCCTTCTGTTTTTCTTTCTCCCTGAATTGGTAGATGCTTTCAGATGTGAAGAAGTATATCCAACACATCAGTCTATCTCCAGATTCAATTAGAAATGATGACGTAAGTCGGCCTGCTTTCCTTCCTCCTTCTGTACCATGTGACTCAGGCCATTCTCCTGCTCCGGGTCACCTGCGCCATTCGCTCTGCCTTTCAGGCTGTGTCCCCCTTGATGAAGTACCTGGACGACGTGCTAATTATCCTCAGTAATTCACTTGTGAAGGAAAATCTGAGCAGGTGACCTATTCAAGATGTTTTATAGCCATTTTTTTTCTACATGACATTTTGTCTCCATGATACTTGTGTTATCTCCTTTATGAACCTGTATCCAATTAGTTATGACTGTTCTGACCATGTAAAAGCGGTGTTAGTGATGTTCTTTCTCTCAGGGCATGGCTGTTCTCATCAACACATATTTAATTTCCCAGAGTGTTGCAGAGTTTGTGGGCTCTGCTTCTCCGGATGATTTTTGACACTGTAGCAGAGAACCGTGGAGTGCAGATGGAGTTCTACGGAAGATTCCATTACACGGTGGAGGTCAGTGACGGGCAGGTCTGTTAGGAACAGGGTACCTGCGGGTAGCCAAGAGGTCATGTCATCTTCTCATCCCAAGTTGGTCATTTTGGCTGCTATAGTATTTATGGAAGGCAAGTCCAAAAATAAGTGCATTGCCCTCAGTTTTGGTACGGAGGGACACACAGGAAGGACACACAGCATGCTGTCCGTTTTCCATTTGAGATGTTTCTTATGTAATGCTAAGCATGGGGGGAGAAGGGTTCTAGTATGGATCTGCCTGTCATAGAAGTCTGTGCAGTAGGAGTACTCGTACATTGAATAATGTCATGTGATACTATTAGTTGTGACCCTATATATTTTGTGTGTGAAAAGGTTGTTTGGAGGTCAGCAGTAAATTGATAGGTTTTGTGCTATACACAGGCTCTGGTAGAGTTCTTCCACGCTGAGGGGGAAGGGGTGCCCCTGGAGAACCTCCGAAATTCAGACTTTAAGGTACTAGCGCCATTCCAGGCTGGTCTTATAAAGTGCTTTCACACCACAGGAACGTTTTTTTTCTGGAACCAGAACCTTTATTTATGGAATCAGGGACATTTGTCATGTACATGTCGCAGGAACTCGGTCCGATTGATAAGATTTGATAAGAATCATGAGCATGTCAGGGATCGTATATGTAAAATACAAATTAAAGGCTGGGAAGTACTTTCCCCCTAATAACTCACAAACTAACAAAATGACTTGTAGATCGTCCATTGTATTGGTGTGGTGGTGTAGTTTTCTATGAAATTACATATGAAGCTTCTCTGCATCTCCCATGCTTATTTAGCATAAAGGACCCAGGTCCTGTTGAATGGTGTAAAAGCGACATACGAAACTGGCCAGGAGCTACAGAAGTCCCCAATCGAGACGGCCAAGGAACTTGTAAATCGGGACTAGGGACTAGGTCCCGGGAACTTTCGTGTGAAAGTACCTATCGCTGATGCTCTCTCAGGGTGAGCTGATTCAGTGCCTGTGCTGTTCCAGGCCCTGGAGGAGGAGCTGAAACTAAATAAGTTCTCATCTAATGAGCTGATTGAGCAGTATTTCCTGGAGAAGATCTCCCAGCAGGTAGAGAAGAAGCTGTTTCAGAGGGCTCTTGGCACAGCTCTCCGTATTAATGCATGCAAGGCAGCTTTAGTCCATATTAACATCTTTTCTCCCAGTCGTCTTACTATTTGCAATCCCTGCACACAAATTGCAGAATGAAAGTAATAATGAAGGACTGAATAGGCTGGATTCTGATATTGCTCTGTGACATTGTACTTCTTGAGTGTTGGTGAATGTGGTGGATGTTGGATCTGATATTGTGCTCCTGAATCTTCTGTGTTATATTATTCATGAAAATGTAGATTCATATTTAATTCACCTTGCAGAAAACACTGAAGCACAGTAAGTTTGGGCGGATTAGTGTCAAGTTTTACTATGAGCCCTCTGATCAGCGGCTGACCGTGGAGATTTTGCATGCAGCTGACATTATCGCCTTGGATGCCAATGGTTAGTGCAGAGTGATGCCCGTGAATGATGCCCGTGAGCAATGATCCATGAATGAGGTCCAGGAGCAATGTTTGTGAGTGATGCTCTTGAATGATGTCCACAGGCAATGTGTGTGAGTGATGGCCGTGAATGATGGCCGTGAATGATGGCTGTGAGCAATGCTCGTGAGTGATGCCTGTGAATGATGGCCGTGAGCAATGCTCAGAAGTGATGCCCGTGAATGATGGT
>JABFEB020000044.1:9131101-9147685 GCA_019775895.2 Stomatorhinus ivindoensis
GAAGGCCTTAATGGAAGTGGGGGCGGCCGAAGGTGACACTTACTGATCAGGGTGGGAGTGCGAGAGCTGTCAGCACACGCAGCCGATCCGGGGGGGACTGACCAGCAAAATTTAAGATATATTATTACAGATTATAATACATAATATAGGTATGCGTGTGTGTGTGTGAGTGTGTGTCTGTGCGTGGGTTTGTGTGTGAGAGTGTGTGCGTGTGTGTGTGTTGTCCCAAGGCACATGGCAAGAGCATGTGGGGTGTGTGGCAGTTCATTATCTCCTATGATAAGTAAACAGACGGCCAGACATGGCGATGCCACCGGGCCACAGTCCGCTTTCGGCGTCTGCAGCACAGGCGGCACATTCCTCAGCACACAAAGCTTGAACACAAGCCAGCACAGGTCTGATCCAGCTTCAGAGACCACACACACAGCCCACTTCCCGCTAAAGTGTTTGTCCTGATGCCTTAAGGCAGGGTGGCCAATCTTGTCCGCAAAGGGCCGGTGTGTATGCGGGTTTCTGAGATAACCTGTAGGTCAGCTGTTCAAACCCAGGTGTGAGGACTTCTCAGCCAATCAGTCCTCTAATTAGCAATATAATTAAGGAGCTGCAGCGAAAACCCACACATACGGCGGCCCATTGCGGATAAGATTAGCCACCCCTGAGCTAGACTCTTCTGAGTTTCGGCACTTCTCGCTTCCATTGAATCAATATCAGAATGTGCTCTCTGATGAGACTTCTAAGCACTTATGTAAGTCGCTATGGCTAAGAGTGTCTGCCAAATGCCATAAATACATTAAATGTAGTAGTTTGATAAATCTTCTATGCATCTATGATGGGAACAGCTAGAACATACGACAGCCTCTGTTTCAGTCACAACAAGGAGCACTTAGTTAAAACATGTTCATGCTTTCACAGAGACTTCCATAAGATGGAGCATACCCTAACCCTAACCCTAACCCTAACCCTAAAGCCCAGTCGGCCCAGTCACAGATCCTGGTCTTCTGCCTGATAGCCCCTGAGACAAGGAGACAGCCCTCCTGAAGATCTAGGAGAAAGTGTGCAGAAAACAAGAAACAGGAAGTAGTTTGCATACAGTATTTCAACCCAAGATGACCGGGTGACCAGCACACTAGCTAGATACCAGCTAACCAATACCACAAGACTCATGAGACTTCGCCCCAAAGCAGCACCAAAAGAGCGTTGCACAGCTCCCACCCTACAGCCTATTCCACAAGCATGAGGCAGAGAACAGGCCAGAATCAGGCAGCAACCCATCGCAGGGCAATGGTTGAATAACAATTTAGTGGTCAGTGTTGACACACCACAGCAACGAAATGGGTCCTCTGCATTTAAGCTATATGTGACATAGCCAGGGCAGCTAATTCAGCACACAGGGAGCAGTGCTTGGGGGCAGTACCTTGCTCAGGGTACCTTACCAGTGCCCTGCTGGTCAGGGACTCGAACCAGCAACCTTTCAATAACAAGTGTGCTTCCCTTACCATTAAGCCTCCCCTGCCCATGTATTCCTTATAGTAAGGAATATGCGAGGTCATTCTTCCCTATTAAACCTCCCCATTCCATCATTCTCCATGTGTACCCGAAGCCAGCCAGAAGAGCCACAAAGGACCCTCATGAGGAACTCAGCACTACAACAGCTCATAATACAGCCTACTGTTTGGTGCGTACAGACACACACCACACAGACACACACACACGGACACACACCACACAGACACACACGGACACACACACACAGACACACACACACGAACACACACCACACAGACACACACACACACGGACACAGACACACACCACACAGACACACACACACGCGTCTTCTCATTGTCTCATTGACAATGCCCCTGGGAAATACCACAGTTGCACAGCTGCTGTTACCCAGAGGCTGGTGCCTATTCCCACAGCCACCTGAGACTTCACTCTATGGGGAACAAACCAGAGCAGAAGAGACTCCACCGCAATCGAGCAGAATGGTTCCAGACCCCACATCTACCTGGACGTACCCTTTTACTGAAGAGCAATTACAACACCAGTGTCCATCGTGAAGGTCGGATCCACCTGGGCTCATCCCATTCATCGGCTCCAGGTTTTCTGAGGATGGACGTTACAACACAGCACCTGATTTGCACCTTTACCGCACACACCATCTCCAGTTGCTATGCATATAGTATCCAAAATCAATGCTAGCTTATTAAGACAGATTAGTTTATATTTATATTATATTAGTTTATATTATTAATGTTTGTTGTGTAAAACCTTAATTTTATTCTATATAAACGGTAGACTTTTTTATAACCAAGAAATCATCTAAATAAGTATATAGACCCCCAAAACCTTGAGCTGAGTACGTTTATAATGTGCAAAATTATAAACAAAATGCACTTCTTGTAATTAAACCTTGTTTTTTAGTGTGGTATAAAATACAAATCCTTTTCACAGAACAATTACAACCAAGCACAATCCACCCACTACTAGTCAACTGGATAAGGTACGTTTCTCTCAAGATTTAATGAGGAATCATGTTTTTAATGCCAAATGCAAACCTTATACACAAAACCTAATATCCCACACGTAGAAAACTACTGAAATTGTGACAAGCAAAAGTTAATGTACTTATTCTCTCGGTTACTCAAAACGCATCAGTCATGTGGGCATTGATTCTAAGCACTTGTGTAAGTGAGAATTGATTATATAATTTGTGTTTGTTTATTTGTCTGGCTGCAGAAAGTCCCTATCATCCACCGCCGCCCCATGCTGTGTGAAGGGAGCCCAGGCAGCCAGCCAATGCGGCTGCCGGAGAGGCGGTGGGGGGAGGGCGGCATGTTCTCAGCCAGCGCCGCTCCGCCTGGACGAGAAGCGAAACTTCTGTTATGGGACGACGGGCGGATCACCATTTCTCATCGGTACAGTCGACAGGGAGGGATCTTTGCCGTTTGGCCCACATCGTGGATATCAAGAGTAATGGAAATGCAGTCAATAATGTACGAGGATCCTTAATGCTTCTAAGCATCTCTGGGAGAGTCGTTTTTTTCAGGTGAGTTTGCCACCGCTTTAACACACCGCTTCCCACTGACAGGTTCTGCACCTTGAACTGAACCGGTCTAAGGATCTTCAGGCTGGGTTCTTTGTGCATATGTGTGCTGGAGACATAGTAAGCGGTCACATTTGTTATGCATACTACTTCTGAATGCGCTATCCCACATGCTGAAACATACTGAGACACTTGTACTGTAAATGTGATCTCGGATCTATGTCTAAACATCGTAAAGTTCACCTGATGGATTGCGTAGCTTAACAGGTTGCATTTGCCAATATGGGCTTTAATCCGGGAAAAGATCGTTTTAAACATCCTGGTTAATTTCTGTCTACAGCCTTAAAATTTAAATGATTTACGTTTTTGAAGATTATGCAGGCCTATTTCTTAACCGTGTATTCTGAACCAGGGACGTCTGGGTCTCAGATACATATATTTGGCAGTTTTTGTTATTTTTCACAGTAGGTTCAAAATTCAAAAACACCTCGACATACCAACAAGATATAAGAAAACGTTATAAATAGATTGACACTAAAGCATAGAATCAACAAGTTTTTAAAAAGCCCCAAAGCAATTCCGCATAATATGTTAGGTTGTTATTCTACGAAAAAAAACTTACATTTTGCAATGACACTGCAGTCGTTTCTTATGAAATATTATTTCACTGTGAATCAGTTACATAAATAACAATATTACTTCTCCACAATAACCTTTTGATGAACATCATGTTACGAATGATCCTGGCAGTGTACTAACGTCATTGTTTGTTAGAACAATGAATTATCTACTTCCCCTTTTCGTGAATTCTTTTTTTTAGCTTGTTTTATTTTATTGGAATGACTGACCTGCTTTTAAATGCATGATGCATTTTCACATATAAACGTTTATCCTTTGAGAAAGCAAGCTACAACATAAAGGTTGTTTCAGCAACATGTTCCTGCTTAAAGGTTCAAAATTCAGGATGAGTGCCCTCACAAAGGTACAACAGCAGCATCCTACTAGGCCATGCACAATGTTCAGGTTTATTGTGTCCTACTCTGTGAAGCTATTTCAAGAGGGCAGGTTGATCGTGAAAAAAACAGCGTAACGTGACATTTCGTCAGCATGGTTCTTATCTTCTGGGAGCCAAAGGAAGCCATGACCTCCACTGCGGTGACAGGCATGTAGACAACTGGTTGTCCAATGGCATTTCTTGGCGACACAAAGGAGGGTAATTTACATGTTTTGGCGAAGGAGTACAAATCTGTGGAACCTTACATGGAGCTACAGTGTGTTTTTAGCGTTAAGTAAACGTACTTGTACTTAGAGTCATATCAGAACGTGTCCATGGCCATCTCTCAACTGGCTGTACTTAAATACATATTCAGGGTCGGGAAGTTTTACTATAATCAGTTTTCTTCAAATTTATTGACAATCAGAGTGTATCCGAACAGTGTAACCCGCTATTTAATTGAATGTTTTGAAAATAAAGGTTTAACTTTAGTTTTAAAACGGCGCAGCAGACTATTTCGTGTAAGATGAAACACCCTTCTCAATAACCTGTTTAAAGTCAAAATAATGTAATAAAAATGCTAATAATACAGACCTGTTATTTGAGTTGAATTACAAAGTGTGTATGCAGCTTCTCATTGTTTCAACATGACACATTAACGAATATCGGCAATGTGGTGATGTTTAATTTAACTTACTGGGTGTAACGGCATAATGAAGTATGGGTGTGTATAGGTATTTCGAATAGCAGAAAAGTTTGTAAAATGAGGTATGCAAACAGAACACTGCAGACCTGACTGTTTTAAATAGCAGTACTCTGATTTACACTGTTTGTATCACTGTTTATGCATTGAACACTGAGTGGTTGCTTGAAATGAAATACTGTACAATCAGAATAGTAGTTTTCCTTCAGCTGTAAATTTTGCAAATAAAGAGGATGTATACACATTTAAATTCCTTATAATATAATAAATGTTAATTTATACACATTAAATATGTGTATAATGTAAGTAACTTTTAAAACATTGCTCACTTAGCTTTAAATGCCTGTTTATTGTCAAGTAATAGTTATTCTAAGGCAGGTACTCTTTCCTGAAATCTGCCTTGTGCTATAAATCCACCATATCTAGGTATGCTTTGATACCTGGACTTCTGACATGCAAGGCTAATGTCAGAAAAAGATTCATGTTCACTGAACTTGCAGAGCGGCACTCCTGTATCACCATGGACACACCTTTTCTCTCTGATTTTTTTAGCCATAAATCTACTGTTGCTCATTGAATGGGTGGAATACCATGCTTACAAAGTTGGATTGTTTCAGATATATTTCAAAAGGTTAAGAAGTAAGCAAGCAGCACTACTGAACTTTGAACACCCAGCAAAATGACAATGGTTCTGTAATGCAAGGAAGACTTGCTGCCATGATATAGTATCAGATATCTGCTACCTTTGTAGTATGAAATGAAATCCACCGTTTTTCCCCTGTACATTGGCCTGTACGTTGTTTTCGCTCAATTAAACAGTACGTGGAACATCTACTGAAAAGTGTAGGTTATAGTGCAATCTACCAATGACTACAACATATCGGTGTTTTGTATTTTTAAATATAATAACCATTTCCAGGAATGTGGCATGTCTGTTTTGTCACAGTCTCATTAGAATGAAAAGTTGCAGTACAGTCTACTGAACAAGTGACATGATTGATGAGCAGAAGATTGCAGACAGTCACCAAGCGGTAATCTTTGCAGGATGGGGTGTCCTGAATGGGCCTCATCGTTTCTGCTTGGGTCACGGTTGTGCACAGCAAGAGATAAGAGACCCGGGACCAGGTTGGGAGGGTGTGGTGCAAACCAAAGGAGTGACTAGGCCTCACCATGCACAGAGCCTTTCACAATATCAGCCGTTTACAAATGCAGCGAGAAAACTGGTCACCTGGAAAGGCTGTTCACAGGTGAATGATCTTCTGGGGACTGGGTGCATTACGTCATTGTGCGTGAAAGCAAAGTATGTAAGGGTACTTTCAGAGACTTTTGTTATAGCTAGATTTTCCACATTTAGTTTCATGGGTCTATGCAACAGCAAGACCTCTGTAATTGAAGTGTAAATTCCATTGTGTTCAAATTAACATAGCGAATAACTTTCTTCAGGTGTTGTAAAGTCAGCTTTTATTTCAGCCATGTCTCAAACAAATATTAGTTATTATGCTTGAGTAATTTGTGGGGTTTAGACACGCAAATCCCAGATTATTACAAAAAGATAAATGCCCTTTCTTTTGTCAGAATTCCATGTGTGGCTTTCATATGTATGTTTTGCATATTCAGCATTAAAGATGCACAATATATTAGAAAACATATTGGTAGTACCCAGTATTCATTAAAAATCATGATATTGGTGTCAGTCTTATGTATTAGTCTTTCCTGATCTTAAACTTTAAATCAGGGGTGCTCAACTCCAGCCCTGGGGGGCCGGAGCCCTGTGTAGCTTAGTTTTTTCCCTGTTCCACCATAAATGATTCAGCTCAAGAGCTTTGTGGTAATTAGGACAAGGAGTTGAATCAGGTGTGTTAAACGGGGGGGAAACCCAAAAATGTGCAGGGCTCTGGCCCCCCAGGACTGGAGTTGGGTACCTATGCTTTAGATACTGTTCAAAGATAATAACATCAGAGCTAATGACTCATCTATCCATTTTCAGTAACTGCTTATTGTATTTTGGGTCAGAGGGGGTCCAAAGCCCAACTTGGAGGCTATGGACACAAGGCAAGGAACATCCATCAGAGGGCAGAACCACACGTGCACACTCACATGTCCACACTCACACGTGCACACCTACAGGCAATTTGGGAACTCCAGTTAACCTCAGGATGTTTTTGGACTATGGGGAAATCAGAGTACGCAGAGAAAACCCCACGATGACACGAGAACATGCAAACAGCACACACACGGAGCCTTGCGAGAGACTCGAACCCGGCTCCCAGAGGTGTAAGAGTGCTTGCCTCGGTGTCACCACCTCCAAAGCTAGCAATGTAGCTACTACAATAATGGAGGTGACTGCACTGAACGATCAGCCTTTTTCCGTGGAGGATGATGAGGGATTTCTCAGCTCATTCATCACTTAAAAGTAGGACTTATACTTTCAATTTGAAGCAATAAGGGACATGTCAGGGTTAGCACCCGTCTGACCCCACCCTCTGTGACCTTTCCCCACCCTCTGTGACTTTTCCCTATTTGGCCAGCAGGTATTGCTGGTCGTTCCGCCTTTCCCTCTCTGTCGTATTGTCCATCTCTGTCCTAGGTGTGCAGTCCTCCTTTGGCCAGCAGGTGTGCTGGCCATCCTGTTCCCTCCTCTGTCTTAGTCCTCAGTCCCTAATGTGTTTTCCTGGCTCCCTGGACCACTACATAGCTCAGAGGAGTTGAGTGTGCAGCTCAGACATTGTTAACTGTATGGTTGTGGGTTGCCCCACCTGTTGCCTGTTTTCCATGTGCCCTTGCTATTGGTTAATTGTCTCATGTGCCACATCTGCCTGTTCTTGCTCCTGGTTAGCTCTGTTTCCTTTGTTATGTTGTCATTAGTGTAGGTTCCACTGTTATTTTTCCCTGTTTCATTTGACCCCTCACAGTCCATTTAAGTTGTGCTTCCCTGTTCTGTTCCATTTTGGTTAATAAACTTCTTTGGTCTCAGAGCTGCTAGTGGATCATCGACTCCTTTTCGCAGCTGCGTCATGCCATGCCGTGACGGCATGCTACCACCCCAACCCCCACCATGGGTTCCTAAGTGGGGGGCTCGATTGCACAGCCAAAACATATGGGAAAAATAGCGTTCCAGGTTAGTTCAAAATGGGGTGTTATTGTGAAATATGGGATGGGTGACAACTGTATTTAAAAGAGGTCTCAAAGTTGCAGCATGTCTACAGCATGGTTTTAATTCATTTTCAAATATGGCCAGAAGATTAATCTTTTCTATTATACAGAATTAAAAGAATAACAATGTAACTGTGACGACATTCTGCCAATCATTGCCTGTGAGTTTCACAATTAGCAAATCCCGCTTGAAAGTGGATCAGAGCTGATTATTGGTATCCATGATCCTGCAGTCAATCTGGTGTGTTCTGCAGACAGTGAGATGCATTTCACTGCAGACAGACAGGAGTGTTCCCCTGCAGACGGTCAGGCACATTCCCCTGTAGACGGGCAGGCATGTTCCCCTGTAGTTGGTCAGGCGCGTTCCCCTCCAGACAGTCAGGCATGTTCCCCTGCAGATTGTCAGGCGTTTTCCCCTGCAGACAGTCAGGCAGGTTGCCCTGCAGACGGCCAGGTGTGTTCCACTGCAGACAATCAAGTGCGTTTCCCTGCAGTCAGTCTGGTGTGTTCCCCTGCAAACGGTCAGGCATTAAATGATTAGGAACTTCGAAGACTCCACCAATAATGAGATTTTGGAACTCGTTGCTGGTTTCGATGCCCTTTATGCAGTCTCTTATCGAATGATTTATGAGTGCTTTGCATTGGTATCTTAGTCTGTGTCTGAGTGGTGTGTAATATAGTTTCTTGCATCCTCAGCTGAGTAGCTCAGATAGACTTCTGCAGTGATTGATATGCAGTACTGCAGCGGTGCCCAATCTTGTCCGCAAGGGCCGGTATGTGTGCGGGTTTTGACTGCAGTTCCCTAATTAGATTACTAATTAGAGGACTGATTGGCTGAAGAGTCTTCACACCTGGGTTTGAACAGCTGACCTAAAGGTTACCCCAAACACCTGCATACACGCCGGCCCTTTGCGGATAAGGTTGGGCACCGCTGCAGTACTGGATATCATTGTGTTTTTAAAATATGGGAAAAGAACAGTAAGCCATTATGTGTTAAAAAAACATAACAAATATTTATTGCTGTTATTAATCATTTTAAAGATGCATATATCTGTCCCAAAGCACACGAATAGAATCATTCCTTTCTATCGTGGTTTCTTTTGACTTACATTCAACACAAACTTAGTGATAAAAGGTCTCAGACATAATTCAGCCATCAGCAGGTCATCTTAAAATAGGTCCTTATTCATTGAATCACTTTTAAAATCAGTTCTCCTCCTTGCCTTGGCTCCCCAAAAAATGTATTTTGGTAGAGTCTGTCAAACTGGATCCATGGTGAATGCTGTGCACGTTTGTTCATTATAACATTAATTTGTTTAGGTCTATTTATAATGAGTAAAGTTCCACCATTAAATACGGCCGTGGGCCACTTTCCCATCTGCTGGGGGCCGTCTTACTGTCTGCTGAGGTCTGCCTTCCTGTCTGCTGGGGGCCATCTCATTCTCTGCCGGGGGCCATCTTACCATCTACCAACGGCTATCATCTCGTCTGCCGGGGGCCGTCTAACTGTCTGCCAGGGGCCGTCTTCCCGTCTGCCATGGGCCATCTTCCCATCTGCTAAGGGCTGTCTTCCTGTCTGCCAGGGGCCGACATTTATTATATACATGATTGCAGGGTCTGCAAACCACCCCAATGCTCACTGTTGGCATCCATGTTGGCATTTGAAGTGGAAGATAGAGAACTGATCACGCCAACTGTATCCAGAGCTATGCGTGCACTGCTGCGCAGACGCAAATTTTCAGTGCAGCAGGCGTTCATCCACAGAGGTGCAGGATGACGTCAAACACGTCATAAATGTTTGAGCAGACTCATCCACTAGTCTGCGTGCGGAGAAGTATGAACCAGCCATTACCGTTTGTTTATATATGCATGAATGAACCACACCAGCCTGCAGTGTGCTTGCAGTCCAGACGGTATGCTGTGGTGATCATTGCAAACCACATGTGTGACGTTCTTCTCTTTTTGCAGCTGGATCAGGTGCCTGGACCCGCAGCCTGGGAGGCGGCCGCTATGTGGAGCTGCGCGTTTGCCAACGGCACAGACGGCGCAGCGGACCTACAGCTCTGCCAGCGGTTGGGCCTTTCCTTGTCTGTCTCTTCCTTCACCTACCTTTTCGTTTTCTTCCCCGTGGGATTCTGCTACAACGCGCTGGTGGTGGCCGTGAACCTCTCCAACAAGGCCTCGATGACCATGCCCGACGTCTACTTTGTCAACATGGCCATGGCCAGCCTGGTGCTGGGCCTGGTGGGGCCCCTGCAGCTCCTGGGACCCGAGTTCTCCCACTGGCCCCTGTGGCACTACAGTGACGAGGTTTACGTCACGCTACTCATCCTCTTCAACATCTCGTCTCTGGTGATCATGTACTCCGCCACTCTGCTCAGCCTGGACTGTTACATCGAGCGCGCCCTGCCGCGCACCTACATGTCCAGCGTCTACAACACCAAGCATGTGTGCGGCTTCCTCTGGGGCGGCGCTGTCCTCACCAGCTTCTCATCCCTGCTTTTTTACGTCTGCAACCACGTCTCCACTAAGATCGTCGAGTGCTCGAAAATGCAGAACAAGGAGGTAGCCGACACCATAATGCTGCTGATCGGTTACGTTATTCCAGCCGCCGCTGCCTCCTACGCTCTTGTCCTCATACTCCGCATCCATAAACAGCCCACACATGTGGAACAGGATCTGGGGAGGCTGGATCCCTCTGTATACCGGTTGCTCCTCGCTGCCGTGTCGATGCAGTTCATCCTGTGGACGCCCTACTACATTATCTTGCTGGTCCACACTATCTCCAGGGTGCAGGGGACCTATGTTACAAGGCCGGTGGTAGCTTTCAACTTCCTCAGAGGTCTGTCTGTGCTGCTGGCTTTCTCCAGCAGCTTTGCCACGCCGTTACTTTACAGGCAGATGAGCAGGACCTTTTCACTCAAGCTTCAGAGGCTCCTCAGGAGGCTGCAGTGTGGAGAGCGCACATGTACCCACGAACCCCCGGGGCTGCAGCAGGTGGTCTTGTGAGCGACAAGCACGCCCCGTTTCACCCCTCCCTGTTACCATGGCGATTCTACTTCTGCACACGCGGTGAACACATGAACCTGAGGCTGTTACATTGTATTTAGAGGAGCCCCCCCCGCCCCACCCAGATTTTAATGAGGGTGCTGCTTGCTGTTTGGGAACACTGGCTCTTCTTATGAAGTTAACATTAATTTAATTAACAATTATTATATTTTTTATATTTCTTTTTTATTTCTTTGTTTTTGTCTTGAGATGTTAGTCTAATATTAAACCACAGAGTTCTCCCTGTGGTCCTCAAAGGCACTGACAAGAAAAATAAATACAATTTTTGCACACTGATTTTTCAAGTACACAATGTATATTACATTTTGCATATTACTGTAAAACTAACACTGCAGGTTCCATTAAGGGCATTACATAAAACATGATCAAATTATGATTGTGTTATTAAATTATTATAGTGTTGTGTTAAGCGGGAATACTGTCGATTCCCGACGGGGGGAGCGCTGTGCGTGTCTTTTATTGTTGGCATTGACTGGAGTCACAGTTGCCATAATAATATTTGTTTGTGTTCCTTATTGACTGTTACTGGAGAGTGCGAGTGTGTGGTGTGTTTGTTTAGAGCGAGCCCTGAACGGCGTCACTATGCACGGCCGGGAAGGCGGATCTGCTAGACACAGGCCTGTCTCCAGCTAAAAGATTCACAGCCACACCAGTAAAATGGGTCTTCCCAGTATCACGACGCAAACCCTGCAGAGAGTGTTCAGTCTCTGTATCCGGCTCAGAACGATCTGCGGCGCGACTGTGAAGCCTGGAAGCCGCACAGCAAACTGATACCAGGCTCCAGGTGCTGAGGAAGGGCCCTCCTTTGGATACTAAGGGAACTGGTCACCTGCCATAGCTGAATGTAGGCCAACCAGTGCATAAAAACCCACATAAAACAGCAGACATGTATAAACACACATTTTTTAATCGTTTGAGTTTTATTGAGAGCTTGCAGGAAGGGTCTTGTTAATCATTGTTTCGAGTAAGATCAAAGTCCATTTGATTACAGCCCCACATGTATGCTGACATTGGGTTTCAGATATTACAGCCTTACACTTTGACATTTGAACATGTCTGTGCAGGGGTGCGTTCAGTGGTGGGTGAAAAGGAACGGAATTATGAACGAGACTCCAGCATATTGTTGTCAGCTTTAGTCAGGATCCACGTAAAAAGTTTGGGAAGGTTAACTGTATGGTAGCAGTAAGCTTAAATTACAACGAGAGCCTGATTTTAAACTATTTTAATATTGCTTAAATGTTATATTTAATTTAATACAAGTATATTGACATTTTCAAAGGTTATTTTAAGATGTAAACAGTTTTATGTATGAACTTATGTATGTCTGTGCTTAAATTATATATAGTGTATTTTGAGATAAATATACAGTATTGTTTTCAGAGATATATTTAGATACATAACCTAAATTACATATGCTGAGTCAAAGACTGATCAACCAATAAAACAGCAATATTATTCCAATCTGTTTTCCTTAATCTTAAAGACGTTGTTTTTGACCTTCCGTGATGGAAACAGCCCTCAGTGTATTTTTTCCCTGACTTGTCTTGTCATGTGAAATCTTTTTTTTTCCCCACTTTAACACGGTGTTTGTGTAACTGGTCCGAAGCATATTCTTCAGTTTAAACTAAAATACTTGTAAAAGTGCCAGAAGCACAGCAGTATTTATGTCAGAGGACGATTAGCCCTCATTGCCCAATTTCTGCTGTGCAGAGAGCACAGACAGTGGTGCTGCAGAAAAATGCCCCCTCTCTCCTCCGGCTGATGGGCTCCGCACCTCTCTGAGTCAGTCTGCCGATTATAGCGGAAGACAAGCTGCGGGTGGTTTTTCCCCGAAGGGGTGTGATTTTTTAGTTATGTTTCCCTTTGCCAGAAATAACTGAACATGCCTGTAGCAAGGCTTCATGTTTACATTAAATAAGGTCCTAAAGGACCAGGCTTTGGGCTCAGGGACGTTTCTCTGTGGTCCTTGGGACGTTTACATGGAGCCGAACCGGCCCTGTGCCACCCACTCAAACCCACCGCACGCCACCTGACTCCCAGCCCCAACCACCCCATCCTGCTGAAATTGCTGGCATTCTGGGGTTTTTTCCACTCCTACTGTAAGGTCATGGAACTTAGCAGAACAATGCTAATGATATGTGTAGATAGTACAGATAGGGTGAAACAATAACAGCGGTTCTACAGTACAAACGCTTATTGATTTGAGCAAAGATCTCCACCCTATATTTCCATGCGTTTGCTGTGTACATAGTTCTAGTCTTTGCTTTGTTCCAGAGAATTTGCTGTTTTTTTTTCTCCTGGAGTCAGAGCTGCCAAACGAGATGTATTCACGCCCTACCTGTTTGACTCGCTCGCTACCCACTGCCAATGCACTCTTTAATTAGCTCATGCAAGTCTGCGGGTCTCAGAATGAAGGCCAAGAAAATATGAAATTGTTTCCAGCTGATCTGAGATCAGACTGATGGGGAAATTAGAAAAAAAAAGAACTGATGGTAAAAAATAAAACCTTAGAGATTAAATATGGAATATTTAACAGACTTATCAGCTTCAAAGCTTTCATATGCAGTCGGGGTCATAGGAATCTGGGGGGCAGGGAGGGCTGTATCCCCGGAATATTTAATTTGGCTTAATTTGCCCCCCTCCTCCCAAAAAGTCCTTTGCAATTTAATTATTGAGTTGTGCCCTCCAATATCAAACTCGCTCCTATGCCCTTAACATTTCAGTTTTACTGACATGACTTAGTATTCAGGTTTTGTCTGTTTTGAAACGTGTTGCCAAGCTATTGCAGATGCTTATCACAGTCAGATTACGAAGGCAAATATATAAACAGACGATCCGGAAATCCATGACACGAGTCACATGGTCCTGAATGCATGCTTGGATATCCATTCATAACACGGATCACCGAGTGACACTAACTGTCGCAGATATTTAATTCCGAATAACATAAATATGTGGCCTGAAAATAAATGCACTAGATAATGGAGCAGTCCAGAGAGGCTGGTGTTTAATTGGATGGTTGTACAATGAAGCATGAAATGGGATTTTAAAGAAACGAAGGGGTCCAGGGATCAGTGCTGGGCTCCTCATCAAAACGGTGGTTAGTCGGAGAAGCAGGACCATTGAGTCCCGGGGTCTTCGATCACCCAGGCTCAACGTTTACGCGGATCCCCCTCCTGATCACGAACACCCTTTCGCTTAGATCTCCAATGGTGGATGGGCGGTATAGCCTCCATCCCGCTAACCACCGCCTAGGTGCTCCCACTTGTGCCTGGTCACCTGTTAGGCGTCTCGAGGAGCAGACATGAAATATCCTGTTCCGGCTTAACAGGAAGTGTTTCATAGAAATAATACCAACTATGTGTTCTATAGTGCATCCATCTATCCATTCATCTTCTAACATCTTATAATCTTATTCTGGTTAGAATCATTGGGGCCTGGAGCCCATCCCAGTCCATCACAGGACACGGGGCAGGGGATACCCTGGATGGGATGTCAGTCCATCATAGGACACAGGGCAGGGGACACCCTGGATGGGATGGCGGTCCATCATAGGACACAGGGCAGGGGACACCCTGGACAGGATGTCAGTCCACCACAGGACACGGGGCAGAGGACACCCTGGATGGGATGCCAGTCCATCACAGGACACGGGGCAGGGGATACCCTGGATGGGATGGCGGTCCATCATAGGACACAGGGCAGGGGACACCCTGGACAGGATGTCAGTCCATCACAGGACACAGGGCAGAGGACACCCTGGATGGGATGCCAGTCCTTCACAGGACACAGGGCAGAGGACACCCTGGATGGGATGCCAGTCCTTCACAGGACACAGGGCAGGGGACACCCTGGACAGGATGTCAGTCCTTCACAGGACACAGGGCAGGGGACACCCTGGATGGGATGCTAGTCCAATGCAAGGCATACTCACTATGGGCAATGTAGATACAAATTTACCCAGCTGCATGGTTTTGGATTGGAGAAGAAAAACAAACCACACAACATACAAGCTCTCCACACCCACACACAGACAACAGAGTTAACGATATACGATTATCTCTGTAAATTGAAATGCTTCTATTTAAGCATGATTAATGTTTCTTAGCAATTATATTACATCATATTTGTATTTTATTTTAGCGCGACCTCAACTGGAGGCATAATTAACGAAAATTGTGACCGTTGGCTTCACAATAGTTGAGTTGAAGGTCTCTGGGAAACAAGGTCATGTGACCATTGTTCAGTAGCCACTTAGATCCGGCGTGTGAATACAGCACCTGCGGCTTAAGCAATTATGAGGAAAGAGCAGCCACACCGGTGCACTGTGGCTTTTAATTAATGCACGCAACAACAAAAACAAATGTGATCAGGCTGACGGCTTTCCTGTCAGGGAATCGCCATATAAAGAGTTTCACACTTGGATGAACCCAAATGCATTTCCTGAAATCTTCAGAACATTATAAAATGAAATGTATTTCAATGTGATGCTTTCAAAAAGAAATAGTTTTTCACATAGGCATGTTTCTCTTTTTCTACCATGATCAGTAGTCCGTTGGAATAAATTCATTTGTTCACTATTTGTTCATTAGATACATTTTAGCTTTCAAGTATGGGAAATCTTATGCAAAAACATGTTTTGATTTTTATTTGCAGTGGAGCTGAGTTTGTATTATGCGTGCCATGCAATATTTGCAGCCGATACCAGGATAATTCAGCAAAAACCTTGCAATGTCACAGTATGCTGACACAGGCTTGTTCCTTTAGCCCATTTTCATCACCGTAATCCTGCTGAGAACTGCAAGGCCCAGCTCAGGAGCGTGTTTACTCTGTAAAGTGCATGGAAAACAGCCCCCTCCCCCTCGGTCTCTGCCTCACAGCCCATCCCCCAGAGGCCTGTGCCAATACAGAAAGGCTGGACCTGGGCAGGTCTCTGCCTCGCAGTCCGTCCCGTAGAGGCCTGCGTCCCATCCCGAAAGGCCAGACCTGTCCAGGTGTTTGCCTCAGAGCCAGTACACTGGAGGCCTGTGCCAATCCTGAAAGACCGGATCTCAGCAGGTCTCTGCCTCACAGCCCGACCCATGGAGGCCTGTGTCCATCCTGAAAGGCCCGACCTAAGCATGTCTCTGCCTCAGAGCCAGTACACTGGAGGCCTGTGCCAATCCTGAAAGGCCGGATCTCAGCAGGTCTCTGCCTCACAGCCCGACCCATGGAGGCCTGTGTCCATCCTGAAAGGCCCGACCTAAGCATGTCTCTGCCTCAGAGCCAGTACACTGGAGGCCTGTGCCAATCTCCAAAGGCCGGACCAGAGCAGGTCTCTGTCTCACAACCCATTCCCCGGAGACCTGTGTCTCATCCCAAAAGGTCAGACCTGGGCAGGTCTCTGTGTCACGATCTTTACTTATTCATTTTTACAAATTGTACATTTTGTTTTCACTTAAGTTTTTAAATTGTAAACATATTAAATTCTCTACGTACATGGCTGACCTCACTTCACCATAATGTCTAAATTGGTGCGATGTACTGTCTGATGTTGTTTAGAGTTAAAAGCATTCATAGTGCCTTAAATGGCTTTTATAGAGAAATTTTTTGCAAGTTAAGGTGGCATACCAGAAG
>JABFEB020000044.1:9152020-9164308 GCA_019775895.2 Stomatorhinus ivindoensis
GTGGGTGTTGAACCCTCTCACCGGGAAAAGTGTGGGTGTTAAAACACCCACATCCCCCACGGGTGCGACGCCCCTGGTTGTGAGGGTGCCATAGTGGGGTGCCAAGCAGGGAATAACCAACCCATTGCAGGGCATCAGGAATACACCAAAATCATAAATATTAACTAAACATAGTTGAGGCTGACCACTGACTAGCCTTGAACCCACAACAAAGGGGGAACCTAAAAGGCACAACCACCTGCTCAGTCCATTAAGCCATGCAGCAGCCTACGTCATGCAGTGAAGCAGTTTTTATACAGAAGGAATAAGGGCATGAAGCATTTTTCCAATATTGGACAAGACCCCTTGACTGCACTAGTAATACACTATACATACTATAATAAAAGCTCCCAGTACATATAGCTCACTGCTTCTGGCTGGCGTGAAAGCTCCCAGTGCATATAGCTCACTGCTTCTGGCTGGCGTGAAAGCTCCCAGTGCATGACGCTCACTGCTTTTGGCTGGTGTGAAAGCTCTCAGTGCATGTAGTTAACTGCTTTTGGCTGCCATAAAAGCTCCCAGTGGCTTATATGCATAATGAAGGACTAGAAACCAGAAAATATTCAAAATCAAAATGTCAGTTTACCATTGGGCTTTCGGAACGTAGATAATGCACTTTATTTAAATTATTTTAAAAATTATTATTTTTATTATTAATTAGTGTCAAATGGAAGAATGTGTACTAAATTTTGTTTAATTCCAGAGAATCTTGACTGCTTTAAAATGTTTCCAAACATAACGATGTATAATTTCTAACACTTTTTTAAAAAAGGCATTTAACGGTTCTGTCCTTGTTAAATATTCTTCATTAATATTCCAATTTATTAACACATTGTGTTTATGTAAATAAACTCATACATTAACATGCCAATTATAATTGAGGAAACACTACAATTTCTATAATTAATCTTAAAACGCACAAGACTGCTTATATTTACTTTCTATTTTATAAAATACATTTCCTCTATATGTAGATGTATATGAATAAAATGTAAATATGACCCTGTGCAATGTTAATTTCATAACAAAATCTTCCCAGATTTTCCCTTGATTGGTGAGCAGCCCCTCTGGCTGCAGACCTCCCTGCTAACGCAGTTTGCGATGATGAAAGGAGGGACAAGCAAAGAAGAGGAGGAGGAACCGGGGTGCGAGCAGGCAGCGACTCAAACGCAAAGGGGAGCTTTGTGGTCACTTACTGCTCGATGGAGCTGTGTTGCTGGGCTGTGCTGAACAGTAGGGGGCGATAGAGAGTGGACCCCCCCCCCCCAGCAGCTTGCATGGGTCTTCTGGACATGGGGATTACAAATCAGGTGCTGGTCACTGACTTTGACAAGATGGAGCAGGGAGAACCACAGGCCGTCTTCACAGAAGTAAGTGTCCCATTCCAGTGAATTTGACAGGTGAAGCAGAGGCTACATTTTCCTTCTTTTAAAAGGCAGCCTAAGAGCAGTTCTATTGATTTATGTCTGTCCTTGAGCACGATGCGAAATTTACTCAGGCTTGATGTTCTGTGTTCATTTTTGGTGTAATATCCCTATTGGTGTGTGCGATACAAAATACAAGAAAGTATTTTGCTTAAAGAAAATAAGAGTGAAACAATGGCATTCTTAATTTCCGAAAACAGAATTTGGCTGTTGACATGTATCGAGGTTTCTTGTCATGTTATTTATTTTCAGGCAATAGATGAATGAGTTTCTTCAGTGTATTTAGGTATGAGGATTATAACTGGGTTACTTCCTTACTTAATATTACGTGCAATATTTGTGCACTATTTCTTCAATTCAGACAGTTTAAATATTTCCTAAACTGAGCTTTAGATCTTTGACTAATAATACAAAAAATACATAATAAAAATATGTGGTAAATGTCTTCTTTTGCGAAACAAAATGAAAATTGAGCAGTGAAATGTTTCATTAACAGCATGTTTGTCAATGCTGATTTTAAACACCGACCACGTTAACAAGCTTATTTTCAACAGCTACTCCTCCAGTGAGGCTGCTGCTCCAGTTGAACCTAGAGGGTTGCGCATAAATTCAAACACACACAGCATTAGGGCAGGATACGCCCCAGAAGATGTAAGGCATCAATGCTACCACCTAAACTTCCATTCTGTCATCATGAGTGCTTGCCACGTATCTCCCAAGACTTTTGTGAAGAATCTATCAAATACATTGTGGCTAGCTCATATGTAGACATGCAAAAAGGATGCAAACTGCACCTCAACAAACACAGACAGACAGGCTGACAGACAGTAAATCTTTAATGTATTACTAATGCACCATATTTAAGGCAAGGAGAACGTCAGGTGCAGTCAGGTGCAGGATACCTAGATATGGCCTTTGAGTTGAGCTTAAACTATCTGAAATTATGTTGACCATCAGCGATCTTACACTGGTAGCTGGGTTCCTTCCACGAGTCCACATAACCTTCACTGTATTCTTATTTAATAAAGCGGACATTTCTGAGTGAAGGGCGATGCTTCTTTCAAAGAATCGCCATGATTGCTTACATTTAGGCTTCTTCCAAAACAGACATTAAAGCAAAACTGTGAAAGACATGAAACCACATTCAATAATATAGGTTTATAAATGTACAATGTACTGTGCTATAGCAAACAACTACTCATTCCTATGCCAGTAACCCTGAACTGGTTATCGTAGATATAAGACGAATGGTTGGAAATCACTCAAACGGATTCATTAAAGTCGAGTAAAATGTAAACATTTTTAACTGGTTTTCTGTTTTTCTTACTGCGTATGGGCGATCTAGCCTTCTGCCCAAATTAATGTAATCCAGCCTAGTCTATAATTTTAATCTGAAGTGCCCTTCTGTGAGCAAGTTTCATTGCTAAATTTAAAGCCCACTTAGAAAAATGTCAAGTGATACACTTCCTGTGGATGCTGATAAGTGCTGGGTCACACATCTACAGCTTCTGTTCCTACCCCTGCCTCAGTCTGTCATTCAGGCCATTTTCTTTATGCAGTTCAAAAACCTGCCTCGTCATAGGGTGTGATTGTGGGTGTACTTGCTAGCCTCTCTACCTTGTTACAGGGTGTAATTGTGGATGTATGTGCTAGCCTCTCTGCCTTGTCACAGGGGGTGATTGTGGGTGTATGTGCTAGCCTCTCTGCCTCGTCACAGGGGGTGATTGTGGGTGTACATGCTAGCTTCACTGCCTCGTCACAGGGGATGAATTTGGGTGTACATGCTAGCTTCACTGCCTCGTCACAGGGAGTGATTGTGGGTGTACGTGCTAGCCTCACTGCCTTGTCACAGGGGGTGATTGTGGGTGTACATGCTAGCCTCTCTGCCTTGTTACAGGGTGTGACTGTGGGTGCACGTGCTAGCCTCTCTGCCTCGTGACAAGGTGTAATTGAGGGTGTACGTGCTAGCCTCACTGCCTTGTCACAGGGAGTGATTGTGGGTGTACCTGCTAGCTTCACCGCCTCGTCACAGGGGGTGATTGTGGGTGTACGTGCTAGCCTCACTGCCTTGACACAGGGGGTGATTGTGGGTGTACGTGCTAGCCTCACTGCCTCGTGACAGGGTGTAATTGTGGGTGTACATGCTAGCCTCACTGCCTCGTGACAGGGGGTGATTGTGGGTGTACATGTCCCGCACTGGACTGGGGGTGTCCCATACTGGTGCCCTGTGTTAGACACATGTTCACCTGTCCAAATAAGCACTTATGGAAGATGGATAATCAACAATTAAAAACTTGTTTCTCTTGTTATCAGCCCACATTATATTCTCAGCTCCAGCTGAGTACATCACATGTGCAGGTCAAATGTTCAACTGAGCACATTCAAGACAATGCAGTCAGTATAGAATAACACACAGCTTCAACCCATTTCAAACATTTGGTACTTTTTTTGTCAGCCTATTCCTGTTCTTTTCTCATAAACCTAAATACATCATATATGTAATATTCGTGCTGCAGTTTGCCTTGTATACTATATAACAAAAAGTCAAAAAGCACAGTTAGATAATTATGCCAATTCTGTATAACCAGTAAAAGCAAAATGGAATCTCTATATTCTCAAAAAATAAAACAGACATCTCTGTTCCAGGATAATATTCTGTAATTGTACTTTACTTTGAGCTCCATGTAAATCTTTACCCTGAACAGTTTTGCTGAATCCAGTCAGAGGAGCCTCGATCTGTCATGCAAGGCGATTTTACTTCAATACATTTCTACACTTCAACTGCACTTATTTGCTTTAATAGCAATCAAGACCAATAACTTACACTTTTCATGTTTGACGTGTTCCAGGCTTACGGTAAATGGGTGAATTAAAGATCTTAATACCATTTTCCTTTAAACAAACAATACATATATTATGGCTGATCAGTGGTTAGCATAGCAACCTCACACCTCAAGGGTTGTGGGTTCAATTCTCATTACTAGCACTGTGTGTGGAACTGCACATTCTTCTTCGTACTGCTGTTTCTGCCCACAGTCCAGTTACATACCGTTAGATGACATACTATATATATACTCAGTATGGATTCAGTAATTGTATAAGGAAACCATATTTCCTTAAAATACATTTCCTAATAATGCACACACACACACACACGTGTAAACGAATTCCACAATAGTGGAAAAAATGCACGCGTGTCATTGCAAACATGACTGCCATTACCCTTCACTGACCTCCCTTGAAAGCTGTGGTTTAGCTCTGCGCTACACTTTCAGTCCCGCATCTGAAAGATGCCATTAAGCTTAAAACTGCTGATATGCTTTGTTTTGTGTGTCTTTTTCCTTTTTGTTATCCCCGCTGAACTGCACGCTCTTTAAACACTGATGGGATGAATTTGCGAAGTATTGCAGTTCTGCGCTTTTTTTCCCTTACTGAGCGCTGTAGTTAGTGCGGATTTGCGAAGACGCGAAATGGGTGGAAATTTGACGGGACAGAGGGACTAGACGCAGGTAGGGCGAATAGGGCAGCTTTGTAGATCGACGTTATTATCACGCTAATTAAAGGCTTTGTATTGTCTTTGCAGCTACAAACAACAAATTCCATATAAAGGCTGTGAGGTTTTAGAAAAATCTGACTAAATGCTTTGTAAAACTCGTTTGAAGGAAATAGATTTAATAAAGTTTATTAATATTGCCTGTTTACAAAACAAAAGGCGTAATTATAGATACATGAGATCATGCGTCGTTGCCATAACCAATAAAAGTTGTTATTAAACTAACAGGACATGGACAATGATATTATTTCTCTAAAATCCGAATACATTCGTTCGATAGAAACTGTTTCAAACACTATTCCTTACAATGTAGACTGTCTTTGTCATTTCAAAATACAGCAAAATACTGTAGAATAACTGCGATTAATAACCGGCGCGTACCCAACATAGTTATGATTAAATTCTTCATAAGTGAACTGGAAAAACTTAGTATAAAAAGTTCAACATGAGCTATCGGTAATGGGAACGGGTGAGATATAATTCTTAAAGGATCCGGAAACTATTTATTTCTGACTAATTCACTCGTTGAATTGATCGATACCTTTGGCGATAAAAAAAATAATAATAAAGTGACATCTATTATGGTACAGCGAGATGTTACTTCGGACACTGTAGAGTGACATAGAAAGCTTAAGAGAAAATGGTTTAGTCACTGTTATACTGTCTTTTTATACATATGTTTTAACTCCGACAAGAAATGTAAATGTAATTAATCGTGACACTTAATGAGGTTCTAACCCTCATGTCATTTAAAAAGCGTATTTAGGTGTGACCGTGACGCGGGATTGAAAGAGGATTTCAGCAGCCCTGTTCAATGCATCTGTTTAAGCTCCCGCCTTGCATTTTAAACCTTACCACCTAACCATCATCTAGCTGAAATAATAAGATATAATAACTGGATGTAAGAAGCCTATCACCCCCCCCCCACACACACACACACACACACACACATACACACGTGCCTGTAATTTAGTGTAATTCTATCATTTCTATTAACTTTATAAATTAATTAGAACTTATTTTATTTAAACGTGTGTGTGACTGAGAGGCTTCAATGAAACTGTAGATGATTTCTGATAGAATGTAAGCATGGGTGTAAATAACCGGAGTTGGGGGGTTGTAAATTCTCCCCAAAAATCAAAACCAGCCAATATAACCGCCCCCCCCCCCCCCAAATAACCACGAAATGGTTGGCGACCTTTATTCTCCCCAACACACACCCCCACCAATGTTCAACCCAAAGTTACGCCCTTGAATGTAAGGGTAGGGATGGCATATAAATACTCACATTGTCACATGAGTCTGTTGTGATTCCCTCACCTCAGCCCTGTGCCCTTAGACTACAGGAGAAGAACCGGCAGGACCACAGTGCTAGCAGCTGGACCTCATAACGCTATTCACTTAACACTAGAATATAATATGTTATAGGAGGCCTGTTACCTGAAATTATATACTGAAAGTACCTCAAGTGGCAACAAAAGCTTCCAGACAGGCAATGCAAATGTACACAAAGGTACCTAATAGACTTTTTAGATAATGACCTTTTGCTCCTATTTCCTTTCCAGCTCAGGTGTCGCACTGTTAGCATCAGCAGCTGTGGCTCTGAATTAACATGCTAATGGCCGAGCCTGAAGAAGCCAGCGCTCGTAGCGGGACTCGCAGAAAGCCAAGTGTCCAAATGGCGGAAAAGAGTACCTGAGGACGTCATACAGGTCATGTGAGTCCCTACAGATAAGAGTGGCATGATTAAACCCTAGATGTCCTTCTTTCTGGATTGCATTGTCCAGCTCATTTTCTATCAAGTGATGGGCTATGGGCTAATTAAGAGATTGATTAACTGATAAACAACGCAAAGAGGTATGAATAATTCAATAATGTGATCACCGCTTAGATGAGAAACCCTCTTTAGCTAAAGGACTGGGCTTTTTCACGGCGGCAAGATGTAGCAGCAGCTACCGGACATGCTACCTGCCATTCAGGGCATTCGAGCCCAAGAAATGTTCAGCATGGAAGCGTGGCCGTTGTCTCTCATTCAGATTCACGAGAACAACACAGAGAAACTGAACGCTTCCTCGAGCTTCAATACGACTGGTTTGGCAAAGACTTCAGACACGTACCAGTTCTACATCATCAGCCTGTTCCTCTCTTGCCTGTACACCATCTTCCTCTTTCCCATCGGCTTCATCGGTAATATACTCATCCTAGTGGTTAACCTAAATCACCGGGACAAAATGACCATCCCAGACCTGTACTTCGTAAATCTGGCGGTGGCCGACCTCATCCTAGTGGCAGACTCCCTGATCGAGGTCTTCAACCTGAATGAAAAGTACTACGACATCGCCATCCTTTGCACCTTCATGTCCCTCTTCCTCCAGGTCAACATGTACAGCAGCATCTTCTTCCTGACATGGATGAGCTTTGACCGCTATGTGGCCCTGGCCAGCACCATGAGCCGCTGCCCTCTAAGGACGATGCAGCACGCTAAGGTCAGCTGTAGCCTCATCTGGATGGCTTCCCTTCTGGCCACACTGCTGCCCTTCACCATAGTGCAGACTCAGCACACGGGAGAGGTGCACTTTTGCTTTGCGAACGTCTTTGAGATCCAGTGGCTTGAAGTGACCATCGGATTCCTGGTGCCCTTTTCCATCATTGGGCTGTGCTATTCCCTGATCGTGCGAATCCTCATGCGGGCGCAGAAGCACCGAGGCCTGTGGCCTCGCAGGCAGAAGGCCCTGCGCATGATCGTAGTCGTCGTCCTCGTCTTCTTCATCTGCTGGCTCCCTGAGAATGTCTTCATCAGCATCCAGCTGTTGCAGGGCACCGCCGACCCCCTGCGTCGTAGTGCTGCCACCCTTTGGCACGACTATCCCCTCACTGGCCACGTCGTCAACCTGGCTGCCTTCTCCAACAGTTGCCTCAACCCGATCATCTACAGCTTCCTGGGGGAGACCTTCCGAGACAAACTGAGGCTCTTCATAAAACAGAAGGCCAGCTGGTCCATGTTCTACCGCTTCTGCCGGCACACTTTGGATTTACGTATCCCTGTTAGAAGCGAAGTCTCAGAGGTTTAGTGGGATGCTGCTGTGGCGCTAAAACAAGAAAGGGTGACATGAAACCAGCAAGATCCTTTTCAGAGCATCAAAGTCCGACACTCGTGAATGATCCAAACTACGCTTTTCTCAGTTTTTATAAGACATGTATATAAATTAATAGGACAAGCCAAGAACCATAAATTGGGATTGGTTTTCAGGAACTGGGTTTATACACCAAAAAGGGATTTTGAGGAAAAAAACAGGAACAAAGGAACAAAATAGAATAGACATCGAAGGACTTGTAGTTTCATTTTACCAATGCAATCATACTGCACTGTGTAGGTAAGCAAAAGCAATTTACTACAATGAACACTTGGATAACAAATTCTAATTTCCACTCAGAGCTAGAGGTTTTTATTATTATTATTATTATTATTGTTATTATTATTATTTCCCCTGCTTATCAGTATGCACCAAATATCTTTTGTTCTGAAGACAATAAACGGCTTTGGTAAGAAATTGTTCTTTGAAAGGGTTAATGCTGATCTTCTACTATTTACTCAAACTTTGTCATCCACTTTGTCTCTACTGGCAGGATGTAAATGTGAGTAAATAGGTTCCCTGTCAGATACAAATGGGAGCATAAAACAGTGTTAATTTACTGAGACCATAGGTCTTACATTGACTGTTATGTAACAAGAAATGCTTTAGCTGTAACACAACATAGACCAAGAAATACAGTCACATTAATAAAGTTATTCAATATATAAATGAACTGTTTAAAAAAAATGTATATCAATACATGGCACTTTAAATGACAACAGACTTACCATAATAGCGCAGGATTCTGAAAATGGTCACGTATAACAATAATAATAATATTAACGTTTATTCAGCACAATGATAATAACAGTAGCTTATTTGTAATTTATTTATAGTTACTTTCATATTTAAAGGTTTTCTATTGAACATTAATCCCAATAAAGTGCTTAATTTAAATCTATTTATTGCGGAAGAAATAAATCTGGCCATATAATTATCAATATATAATTATTGGACTAATTATTTTATTCCGCCTGAGAAATATTTGATGACTCACTGTTAGAGCAAATAAACTAACAAATGTCTTACAGTCAAAATATTCACTCATAAAATTAAAGATATAGAAAATAAAAATGTCTTAGTTCAATATATCTGAATATGCAATAACTGTTACTCATTACATATGATCAGTGAGAGAATGTTAAATTACTGGGTAATTGGGACGACTGTATATATGTATAACATGATTTAAAGTTTTTTCCAGAATCTCCAGAACTGCTAGCCGACTATCAGTACTTATATAATACACGTAGTACAGTATATTAAAGAAGTTAATCTTGGATATAAAGGCGCAATTCAAATGCTTTAACCAGACACTGCACAAGACAAAACACATAGGTAACCATGGAAGTGACCACCGTTCCTTATTAATAGCCCGTACAATGAAAATTCAGAGTTTGTTGAATTTTATCGTATTTGTATTTGTGGTGCAATTATGTATCAAGGCATTAGTTATTTGTGTTCCTGATATTACAAAAATTTTGGACATTCTAGAACTGCATGTCGACACTCCATGTTGAGAGTATGTTTGACTTAAAAATAGAATAATAATTTGTTGAAATTTTATCATTTTTATCCTTGAGCCACACCGTAATCAAGCTAGCTCTCATTAAGTTGGATATCTATAAATGTCTATAAAATGACTAGTTGTGCAAACTATACAATATCTGTGCAATTTGAAAGTCATTGCATTGTGTATTGTACATTGTGTCTGAACCTATTCCAAATGGCCGATGAACAAAAGTACAGAAAGTAAATGTATATTATATAAGTACATTTTTAAAATGCAGGGACAATGGCATTCAAAATCTCACCCATGGGATCTGCATGATTTTCCATTTTTTTCCCAGAATGCATTAGTCAGTAACCATTGACATGACTGGTTGTAGAACAGAGACCTCATGAGCAGGACAAAGGCACAGGGGAGCAGGATTTAAATGACACAGAATGAGTATGAAGATCCTTCACAAACACACCAAGAACCATCATAGCAACAACACTTACATTAACACAGAAAAGAAGCAGTTCCAAGTTAAATTAATATGTGTGTCCCTTTATTTCAACAGACCTGTTTGTCTCTAGATACAGTTAGTTTGCTACCTGGCCTTAAATCTGAATGTAGTATTTAACTCAGTCACTGAGTATTTGTTTCCAGTTTTTAAGATTAGAAAATGTTTTTTTCAAAGATGAATAAAAACAAAGTTCATAATTTATTACATTTTATATTGTCAGATTTTCAGATTGTCAGTTTCAATAAAGCAATTTTTCAGCTTCATCATGTTTGCACAAGGCACTGCTTTTAGTTGAAAACCATTTGGTAACAACAAATTATTTTTTCATCTTTGTTTTCAAGTTATGCTTAGCAAATAACATTGGTGGCTTATTTGAAAGCAACATGACCAATAGGCAGACAGTAGGCAGTTTGACAGACAAATTTCTGCAACTGGATTTGAATATAAATGCGAACAGCAATATGGCTGTTATTTATGCCTGTTTCATTCCTGCTGAATTACACATAATAAGCGACAGACGTGAAACAGTCTCTGAACTGTGCCAGTGGTTTGTTTTCATTATTCATTTGAGCAGAAATGAAAATCTATTTTTCTATGATATAATTTTATGATAATTTTGATACATTTTGAAACTTATAAGAATACATTGCTCTTTGGTTTTGCAGCCTTCCCATGTTTTTTAAAAAAACTGCAAAATGTTGTGAAATATTGACATTTCCAGACATTACCATATGATTTTGTATAATATTGTGTGTTTACAGATAGCATTGATTTTCCCTGCCGGCCCCAGGAGAATGGGCCCCCCCTTTGAGTCTGGTCCCTCCCAAGGTTTCTTCCTTCTAGGGAGTTTTTCCTTGCCACTGTCGCCTATGGCTTACTCACTGGGGGCTTTGGGCAGAGATGCTGTAAAGTGCTTTGGGACGATGTAATGTTGTGAAAACGCGCTTCACAAAAAATACATTTGTTTGTTGCTGTTGTCATTGTAGATAGTGGATAAATATAATATAATATTATATTATTATAAAGCTATAAATAAAAATATGAACAAAGCTGGAGTCACCTCTCTATATACTGTAGGCTGGGATATGAAGTACATCGCAAAGGTTTCTAGGTTAATGTTGAACAACATCAACATTCCACCAACGCTAAGACGTGCTTAGCATTAGGAGTGTTATGAAATAATGTTGTTCACTGCTGACAGCAGCCATCTGGCTTTTCTGCAGCTGCTTGTTCTGTTTGCTTTGAAATGTATATCTTTGGTTGTCACAGTTCCATTAGCACTGTGTGTTTTTACTGTTTTAACTTTCTACATACTGACACGTGTTCGTTTTCGCTTTTTATTCAGGTGGATATCCATCGATCATCCATTCATCCTTCCATTCGTCATCTATCATCCATTCATGCATCCATCATCCAAGCAGTTCTCCTGCTCAGGGTCATAGATTTTGGCAGCGGACAGCACAAGGCAGACATACACCCTGGATAGGATGTCTTTTACTTTATATTTTTACTTCATATCAGGGGTGGCCAATCTTATCCGCAAATGTCTGTCTATGCTGATAACTCTGTTATCTGTTTAATCTGATATTATACTCATTGCCATACAGTCACATGACCGTTATAGTCATTGCCATACAGTCACATGACCGTTATACTCATTGCCATACAGTCACATGACCGTTATACTCATTGCCATGCAGTCATATGACCGTTATACTCATTGCCATACAGTCCCATGACCGTTCACTTCATTTTTCATTTCATTTTCACCCCTCTGTATGGGTGCTTCACTTTTTTGTAACTGAGTGTCTTTATTACACTTTCATTTCTATAAATAACTTTCAAATGCCCATCTATTTTCCAAAACTCTATACATCACAAAGCACTCACAAACTCTATACATCACGGGGCGCACACTCACAAACTCTATACATCACAGAGCACACACTCACAAACTCTAAACATCACGGGGCGCACACTCACAAACTCTACACATCACGGGGAGCACACTCACAAACTCTATACATCACGGGGAGCACACTCACAAACTCTATACAGTAATCCCTCACTTATCGCGGGAGATAGGTTCCAAGGCCGACCGCGATAACTGAATTTCCGCGAAGTAG
>JABFEB020000044.1:9192909-9205227 GCA_019775895.2 Stomatorhinus ivindoensis
AACGCAAAACGCTCGTGCTAGTGCCTCTTGGCTAACGCAAAACGCTCGTGCTAGTGCCTCTTGGCTAACGCAAAACGCTCGTGCTAGTGCCTCTTGGCTAACGCAAAACGCTCGTGCTTGTGCCTCTTGGCTAATGCAAAGCGCTTATGCCAGTGTCTTTTGGCTAATGCTAATGGAAATGAACTCCACTGTTGTGTGTCACTAGGTCTTAATGGCGGACCAGGAAGCATATGGGATTTTATGAGTGGCAGCTTCTCCCCCAGCCCGTCACCAGTGTTCAGCAGCATCACCCCCACCGCGGTGAGCGCAGGCAGTGCCGACCTGCCTCGCCTCTTTAGGGAGCTGGATGAGGCAAAGAGGAAGATTAAGCATTGGGAGGAGGCCTGGCAGCAGATCCGACAGGTCAGCGTTCTGGGCCCGGACTCTCGTTTCTGTGGCTTCATGTTTGGTTTTTGATGGGAAGATGCCGATTAATCACGCGGGCCATAAGATGCTGTAAATGGGGGGGTGGGCACATGTTTTACCAGGGTAAGTCATTAAAGGTGCTCCTGCGTCTCAGGCCTGCGACTCCTGGCAGAAAGACGCCCAAGAAGCCAAGGAGCAAGCCAAGTCGGCCGAGGCCGAGCGGCAGCTGGCCGCCAAGAAGCACGAGGACGCCGAGCGCAGGCTCAAGGAGCTACAGGAAGACTTTGACGCACTGTGCCGCTCTCCAAACGTGCCGCTGCTCCGTGGCTACGGCGAGCTGGACCGCCTCCCGCTAGCTAAGCTGCAGTCCCTGCAGAGCCGGCTGCGGTCAGACCTAGACGTTGTAGATGGGGTAAGAGTGACACGATTCCACGATTTTTTTTCGTCCTTTAATATAGCGATGCTGAATGGTAATGATAATATCAACCGTAATGTTTTTGCTTAAATGCACAGAGGCTACAACATCAATGCAAAGTAATCTGTTAATGCAGTCAAGACATAATGTGGATCCTGCTTTGAAAACTGTCATGTTCTTTTTTTTTTTTTTTTTTACATGACCCTTACTAACTTCTCTTTTCTCAACACAGGTAATATATCAGCTTCAGTCAAAGAAATGTATAGTTTGCCAAAGGCATGACCGCTGCATAGTGCTGCAGCCTTGTCAACATTTTGTACTTTGTGAGAACTGTGCACCTAGCAAAACAGAATGTCCATATTGTAAGGCGAAAATACTGAAGTGGTGATGTAGAACTATTCAAGGTACTGTCTCTGTATATAATCGTTTGAAGAGCTACTAATGCATATATATTTACAGTTAAAAACAGCATTTCTGTCCTTTCAGTATTCATAATACAATTCAGTTGATAGTTCTATTAGAAAATAATGTTGTTTTACTTATACTTGGGATGTAACTAGGAATATTTTTCTTGATTGATCACTGGGCTGTTCTATTTTTTGGTCAGTGTGGATCTGAAATGGTTCCTCTAGCCACGGTGACTGTTCATTCAGACCAGGGCTAAAAGTATCAGTCAAACAGCAACTAATATTAGTTTTGTGAAGTGGATTCATCTTTTCTAAAAGCACTTTGTTGACTTGGGAATTTTACTTTAGAATATTTTGCTTTAAGCTGCTTCTGTAGTTTTTTTTATTATTTCTGTTTTTTGATTTATATGTTTTTCTAAATATGGTAATGTATGAAGCTTATGTTTGTGTACTGTGAAACTATAGAATATTTCTTTTTTTCTTAACCTTAAATCACGGGGTATAGTTAGTAGATTGCTAGTTTAATATATAAAATATACTAAATAATAGCTATTAATAGTATTGTTGAATTACTTAGGATTTTTACATTTTTCCAATCAAGAAGTGCAAACTTTTTAATGCGTTTATGCATAGCCAGCAGTTACGATATCAATAAGGCACATAACACATGCTGAAGAATTTAGCAAGTCGGTTGCCATGTTTTTGTGGTTGATTAATTGTTAGCTAGTTCTCTGAGCAGCCAGCACCACACCGCAGTGCTGGGCTACGCTGTGACTGTCACTTTGGGGAGCCCCAGTGCTTCGATATCAGCCACACGTTCCCAAGTGCCTTGCCTCAGGAAATAGGAAAATATTACGCATCTGAAAGAAATTTAAGATTGTAGTAAAAATGGTTACACATAGTCTAAAGCTTGTGCAACTCTGCAGAATATTTGTAGTCATTCTTTCTTTGCAAATTATATTTATTTGATAGTTTATACCAGCTCAGTTCATCATTCTGACAGATGTTGGCTGTGTGACGGTGACATTAACGCCTGTGCCCAGACATCAGACGTAAACTGTCCCCATTGCATATCTCCATGGGTAATGGTGCTTTTTAATGGTGAGTTTCTTTGGTGCAGCTTCAGTATCCTTGCATCTTAATTTTCCAACTTTGTAGGAGGCAGATCAGGAAACAAATTAATGTACATGTTTAAAAACACGTTTGTGTTATTTTAATGTTAAGAGAAACAACGTAAGTCTGTATTGCCTTTTGGATGAAATTGATAGCATCCAATCTGTAAATTGTGTTGTCAGATATGACAAAGTGTAACGTGTTTAGGGTAAAATAATCTAAATGACCTACTACTGTGTTAACAATGTATTTGTGTTCATGTTTTTCTTTTGGTTAACTTTGTATCTTGGTCCTTTAATATTTACAGCAATGACTGATTTCAGTAAATTTATATATATATAAACCATACAGCCAGAAAAGAGCCCAAGTTCGGTGTAATCGGCTGGCATAATGGAAAATACATGATTGGCTGATTCCGCCCTTCTCCACGATTTATTTGGATATTTTTTAGAATCTGCAATGTTTTTATTCAGATTCTTATATCGGTTTAAACTTATGGATATGCAGAAAAAAAGCACACGGCTCTTGTTGTCGGGATTTCAGTAGTAGTTTAGTTTTGTACTGCCAGTCACATTATGTCATTCTAACAATGGTAAGTACACCATAAAATCGTACCCTTCATATCGCATATATAGACTGATCTAACAGTAGATTTAATTTAAACCCAGCTTTAAATTTATTAAAGGAAAGGAAACTTTACAGGGAGAAAGGCGAGAACAAAATCAGTGTTGAAGTCAAAGTTGCATTTTAATATCTAGTAATAATGAAAATATACACATAGTTTATTTAATCTGAAATAACTTGTGGCCAGCCAATATTATCAAGTGTGTAATCTTTTCATTTGGTATCATTATGGTGATTTCATTATTATATAACATAATAGTAACATTTTTCCAGATCACTTTAATAAAAACTTAATGAATAATGGGGATTGAAATGAACCAAAGTATTGTAACTTAAATATCCTCTTAGTAATCCTTTAAAAGTATATATAAAATATTTAAAATGTGCTCTCAGTATGACACATTATGTCGTGTTTGATTTGGATGAAGGAGAAAAGCATAGACCAACTGCTTTTGCTGACAATATTAATGGACTTGTGAGCCCATTTCGTAGGCGTGCCAAAGACCTTTCTGTTTTATGACATTAGTGGTACATAATTACACTTTTTAACATTCTGATAACTGGTTGGAAAACTTACTATAAGAACAATGACCAAATTCAGCACCTTATTTAATAATGTGCATTTGAAAATGCCATAACAGTTGCAACCTTTTTTCTTGTTAAACATAAGATTGTTGTTTGTGCATTAGCACTGAATGCACAGACTTAAAGCATTATGTTTGGCCTGATAACCGGAGATGGAGAGAATGTCAGTATGAATTTGTTTTTTTTAAGTGGCCATGTTGAATAGTATTTAATATCCATTTGTACTTCTTTCTTAATTGCTGAACTCATTTAACGGCTTAGTTCTAAATATTACTCTTTCTTCACTACTATTATGCAGTCAGGAATTTGAAGCGTAAAATTGGTTTGTAAGGTGCTTTAGTTCACTTGACTGGTATCTGTTAGGTATGTGTTCTTAAACACTGTATAAAATTTAGGTTAATTTGTTGTTGAATTGTCTGGAAAATGTTGCATGCATTAATGATGTGGTGTTTTCCTTGTGAGAGGTCAGCGATAGATTGCATCCTGGAATGCATATCCTGATGTCACTGCAAATTCTGTTTATTTTCGTCTAAACCTCCTGCTGGACAATGCAGATACACATAATGGTTTTTTCATTTCTTTAAGAAATACTACTTAACCCTACACATTAGAGGTCGACCGATATGGGTTTTTCAATAGTCGATGCTGATATGCTGCTGTTTTTCTTTGGCCAATAATTGGACGTTTTCCCCTCTATTTGCATGGCAAAATATCACACTAATAATAACAAATGATACACAAAATTTCTCAACTTGGCATTTATTGAATACTGACTTGAGTAAATTTTAATATAAAATTAAATAACAAAAACAATACATCTTGTAGACAATAACTAAAACTTGACTTGGTGTACTGCTGCCATACAGGATTAGATTTTTTGTTCAGCCATCAGACAGCAATTACTAAAACAGAACAGAAAATGCAAGGTTGGCATTTTTATTATAGTGTCTTCATCTTCAATTCATTCTACAATTCCAGTATTCCATGCACATTAAAACAATTACACTCTAATACATTTTCAAAGAGAAAAAACACTAGTAACTAAGTGCATCATGGCATGATGAGTGGTGTACAAGGCCCAAAACCTTTCACTAACATGTTTGTTGATAGCAGACAGATGGCTTACAAGCTGAATTCACAATATAGCGATCACAGAAAATAAAATAACTTGGTCATATTACACAGCCTTGTATGCAAGGACAACGTAAGGCCCTAGTAATTTTGATATTATCGACAGTTTAACCTGTATAAAGGATAGACGTGCTTAATAAGGGAACTTTTTTATCTAGATGTCTGACAAATTGTTCGAATCTCCGCTCTCAAATGCAAACAAGTTGCACAGGAGGACCATTGTCAGCATCAGCTGAAGTGAATGGTAACCACGCTTTCGGACAGATTTCTCCGCCATGCATTGTTCTTAGCAGCTCTGTGTCTCCGAGGACGGTGCTGTGATCGGGGTAGAGTAACGCAACTCTCACACACGCTGCAGTGTTTGAGAGCTGCCTGCTCTGCCCCCCACACAGAGTGAAACTCTCAGACACAAAAAAAAACGACTAATGATATTGGGTTTAAAATTTTAACATAATGAATTTTAATTATTAAACCTCTGTGAGCCCACCAACAAGAACACAAAACTCTGTCAAAATCAATGACCCTTAACGTTACCTGTAAGCTACAGTTGGTTGAAGGCTCATTATCATTACCCCAGTTCCCGACAGTGTAGTTCGCGTTCTCTTTCAAAAGCACTCACATTTTCTTTTAATGCAACATTTCATAGCAAACAGGTCATTGAAAGATCAGAATTTAAGCCTTACTGTGTTCTCCCAGGACTCTTCCGAAACTTCTGGCTGGGGGTTCTGCACAAAGCAGCATGGGTCACATTTTTCCAAGCAACAGTAACACTCGGCTGCCCGCAGACGTGCCCGTCTGTAAATCGGCGTACTACACTCGGGTATCGGCCGATGCTGATACATTAAAAAAATGCCAAATATCGGCCAGCCGAAATATCGGTTGACCTCTACCACACATTATGGCCACACTGCCACTTTTATCAGTCTAAAAAACATACCTTGAACCCCTTTTGCTGCGTGAAACCAAAGAGCCTCGTGGCTCAAGGAAACAAATCTGTGGTCATTACAATGAATCAGTTTTTAGGGATCCACACAATATTCAGATCATCGTCGCTTCATTTGAAAAGTGACAGCTTGCAAGTATTTTTGCAACCCATGTACACTGGTGGTACTATCTCTTGCTTCGAATTGACTAACATTAAGTACTGTGATTGTTTGTTGGATAAGTTCGTATGTAATTCATCTCTCTCAGAAACAGCTTTCATAAGACAGACCAGGCCCCTGATGCTGAGGGTGAGCTTCTAAAGGAGCCTAGGGCGTCCTTCTATGTTACATGAATCATGAGGGAGATGTTTCATACTGTACTTTACATTCAGATGTTTTGTAATAGTATTATGATTGTTGAATCAGATTTTTATGCAGTCTTATACATGAAAAAATATGAAGCTGGTTGAATTTTGTAGAATTTCCCCAAAATTTGCAGTATTAGCAAAAACTTTTATAAAAGCAAGAACATAGATCTGTTCCCAACAAAACTCGCCGTGGGGCGGAGGTTATCCTAAGGCATTCTTGCGTAAACCCTGACATTGAATGTATCGTTCCAAAATTTGCATAGGCTGTTGGGTTTAGTTAGGAAGCAGTTCTGCTGTTAACATGTAGCACTTAATATTTTGAATGGGTATATTATATGAATAAATTTGACAAAAATGCAGTTTTCAGGTTTGTATCTATTAGTCTAATGCGAAATTGAGAGGAACAAAAAGGATTTTCTCAGGGTTTTACGGTAATAACTGTAGAAAAAAAAGTGAGCTGTTCCATTCATACAGACTTCAAGCTGCATTTCATAGATTTATTGGCTTAGAATTCAAATAAACATTCTTTATAATACATGTCCCATATTTTGGTAAATAAGTATTGCTATATGGAATAACTCTTATTCTGTTTAGTGTTTAAATATTCCTATAAATATTATTGTGAGTATATTAATTTGTAATGTGTTGTTAACAGTAAGACCTTAAATACATATGGGAAAATACCTGTGTTTAATTTATGGAAGCATTCACATGGAATAGCAGAGTGACTAGAACAGGCTGATGATTTGGGCTTTTTATTGCTATTTTGAAAATAGGTATTTATAATGCATAATCATGTACTTGTAGTGTAATGTTTAAAATTGTTAACTCGTTCAAATTTTTACACTATAGCATTTATGCAATGGTTTACAGAATTCTTGGAATTATTTTTATTATCATTATGGGAATTAAAATAATTTTTGATCATGTGTGTGTGTGCGCGTTGATTGTGATCCATTCCCCTTTTTTGCCATCCATGCACACTGTTTGCTTTGCATCATTCCCACACAAGGTATCTGGGCTCGTTTTAGCCCTAAAACAACTGGTAAACTTTCAATGACAGTTTGATTGTTTGCGGGGAAAGAAGCTGTATGGAAAATTGTGGAATCCCTTAAAGTAGTGGGGGGGGGGGGGGTAATAAACGTATTGCCCAGCATGTCATACTGTCTTTTTCTGTTACAGTAGGTGTTGCATAAATGCTTATTCACTTTTGTTCCACTGAATCTCACTTCAGTCATACGTGTTGAGAAGGTGTGTTGATTTCACCTTAAATTTACAATGTAATATGCAGGCACTACCCAAATTACAGCAGGCCTCTCGTTGAAGGGCAGATCCCGCAGACGGCCTGCTTAACACTTCAGGGTTACTGGCTCTGGCACTTTGCCAGCGTTTGGCCTTATAGCACCCTGTGTGTTATATTTTGTTCCCCTGTCCCCTATACGCATTGCTTAAATAATTCATAGTCACTGTTCGAAGAGCAAAAGCATGTGTGATATTTTCAGTACAGCCCTTCCAGAGACACGGGGGCCGTCGGCCATCCTGTAAGCAGGCCGGTGTTTTATGGTTTCCATGCAAATCCAGCTGGTAGAATCTGCAAAGCAGGAACACCGTCATCCATAGATGGAAATCAAAATGTAAATGCTGGTTTGTTCAGAGGTTCATCCAGCAGCAAGAATGTTTCCAGACGAACACCAGCCTAGATGAGCTTTAAGGCATTCACCATGTTAGCACACAAATTTCTACTCCTCCTTCCTTATAGAAACCCAGAGTCTGTGGCTGACTGATGTAGCAGGTTCAAGATGTGTGTTCCCCTGCTCAACCAGCTACAGCATAGAAGTAATTTGTTTAAATATACCGTGAAATAGAGCAGCTGACCATTATGAATGTGCCTCGCCACCCAGGGGGGGGGGGGGGGGGGGAGATACCAACAGTCTTTATACTAATCTGTTGTAAACTCAAGAACTGTTTTGCTGAATTTACTCGTTGCAGTGTTTCTGATTTACTAAGGAACGTTTCCTGAAACCTTCCTTCATTCCCTCGAAACTAAACACAAAACCCAATTTTCAAATCGAATCTTCTTGTTAAAATCTTTTGCGTCTTTGCTCTGTTTTCAGATCACACACAAAGCTGGTCAGTACGTCAGCACTCCTGAGCAGTCATTACACACTACAGCAAGTCTATAAAACGCTACCAGTCAGACCTTTTCCTGGCATGTAGAGAAACATTTTACTGTCAGCTGCAGAAGAATAGTTAAAAAAATTATCAAAAATGTTTGTAAACAGCTATATGTAAAGCAATACATGTCATTCAGCATTAAAAAGAAAGTTTCTGTAAAGGACAAAGTAAAAAATCTAAATGAAAACTACATTATGGTAAAAGTTACACAATTGCTAAAGTCAATGAAAATTTAACCAAGTTGGCTGCATTTTTTACAAGGCATTTACTCTCATGGCCACTAGATGGCAGCCTATGCTTAAAAGCAGCTGCAATTTATTTCATAGGCAGATGGCTTGAGATGTTTGGACAGGTGATCTACTACATACCAAAGCAATACAAAATGTTACTGTCTGTCTGTTTTGTTATGTTTTGTTTGTAAAAGAAATGACCTCCACTCTGAATTGAAATTGAACTGAAAGTCGTTTATGACCCGCAGCCATTTTGCTAGTTGTGACACAACTAAGCAGGAGGCAGAGAGCATCATATGCAACAGAAAATGGAAATAAAAATCAGCAGAATGTATCCAAATTTGAGCACCTAGGAAGAGGCGGATGTTACAGGCTGCAGAACTGAGCATTTGTTCTGTTTGCCTTTTATACTGTCCTTTGAAGTTCCTTAACTTGCATCTTTAATCACTTCCTGCTCTGACTATTACCCTACAAACCATGGAAATTGAGGTAATTACAATTCAGTGATTTATGTACTTGATGTCCTAGTGCTTGTCCACTAATAGACGTTTGCAGTGCTGATTCACAGGAAGGACCACTATGGGAACTCAGAAGTGAAACGACAGCTTCTTCATGGTCGTTCTCTGGAGACAGAGTGCTGTACCTGGGAATCTACTGCACCATGCTTGGGGAAGGATGAACGACCGCGAATTCTTGGTGTCCCGTTTTGAAAAAGAGAGCTCACTGCGATCTGCTCACTGCTAGAGTTCGAAAAGCCTGCCTTCAAAAAAACCATCTCTGAATGACAGACCTTTTTACCACATAACTGAGACTTGGATGTAATAAAACGGAAGTTTTTTTGCAGACATGGGGCTGCACATTGTTAGTGGGGAATCAGAAAGCGGCAGAGCAGAAACACAAGCCTCTACACAGAGATGGGAGTAAAGCCGATCTTCACGTAGGATACTGACATATGATAATGTCAACTGGCTCTGCCTTTCCTGTGTTGGCTGGACTTATCTGAAAGAGTCTATTTCTGGTGCTTATTCTCTGCCTCATACCCAGTAGGCTAACCGTCATGTGCAGAACAGCAGCCCCTGTGATATTCTGGATGCACCTGGTCCTGCAAAATGGTGCTTTATTCATTAGCCAGAATATACATTGCAATAATCAGACTAAATGAGTCTCTGAAGATCACTGTCTAGGTCATTATGGTTTCCAACCATGTTTAGCAGCTGGCAACGGATAGATATTGTATGTTGGAAGCGTCCTTTGACTTTCTTCAAAGGAAACCTGCCTGGATGTAAGAAAAACGGTTAAACCCTTATAAGCATGTTACAGCTTCCATCGCTTTTGCAGATGCAAATTTTCTGCTTTTTACACCAGGGTCTGTATGTTGGCCTTGATTTTCAGTTTACTAGCCCTGCTCTTTTTTCCGAGTCACAAAGCTGCAGATTCAGTTCTGAAGTTCCGCAGTTTTTAGTGTTTGGCTCTATCCTGTGGAGGGTCTTTCCCTATTAATGAGGTTGGCGTGTAAACACTGCCCCTCTCTGCTGATGCTTTTTTTTTTCCCACTTCAGTGTATCTATGCTGTCATGGTTACTGAAGCTGCAGTCATTAATGAGTTAACTTTTGCTATTTGTGATTGATGCACCTGCGGTTCAGGCGCAGACACTTTGGCCTTTTTCAGGCCTGTTCCTTGGAAAATGTGTATTTTAAAGCATAGTGACTATCAGGTCTGTTACAGCTCTCGCATACTGCTAGCTGGCTTTCAGCCTGCTGCGGCTCTACATCGGACCTGGGCTGCGGTAGCCAGAGCAGGGTCAAATCTGAGCTTCATCTCGACGGGAGCCATATTTAAAGACTTTTTTTTTGTGAAAGCTGCAATAGAGGATCTGTTCCTTTTTGAAGGGGAGGGTATGATTTATGCTGTTATGGCGGTAGAGGTTGTACTTGTTATTGATGCTTCTTTGTTATTATTTTTATGACACGGACCTGTAAAAATAGCTCCAGAGGCAGGAAATGCCCCAGGGGCGGCCTTCTGCTCCAGCCGCCCTACATGCACCTTTGTAGTTGCATGTCTCTTAGTGACTTACGGCAAAGTCCTTTTCAATAATGGAACCTATGTAGTTTCTTCATTTCCTGTAAACGTGTTTAAGCTTTTTTCCCCCAAAACACCTTCAATTCACTTCCAAAAATCACAAAAGAAAGAAAAAAAATGTATCAGAAAAATATTTCCTTCTGAAAGCTCCCAAGAACGAAAAGTAAAGTAGATGATAATTTAGCTGTCTGGTATGTACGTTTTTATCAGTTTTGTGACTCCTGTTATTGTGGTGCTCATCTGAAACGTAGCTTTTTCATACTGAATGGACACATTAGCACCTTGCAAGATATTAAGCAGATGACTGTTTTTTCCCCCCAAAGTATTCAGCTCTTTCTGATTGCGGTAGGAGCTCCAGAACTGAATAGCAATGCAGGTTCTTAGTTGGTCAGATGGTGGCCTAAGCTCAAAGGCCAGATTCCTTCATACCAGCTTATCTCTGATATGTTCTTTGCTGTCAGCAAGACACAGTTTAGGTGCTTGTCATTGTTGGTCTGTTAAGATTCTTAGAATTCCTGCCATAATTCCGTGCTTCCTCTGCAGATCCAGGGAACTGTACTCAGTAAAAGCTTCCACCTTGTTTCTACGTGGCGACGCTAAGAATATAACCTCCCATCAGTCTAGAGCAGCAGTCACTAACAGGACCCAGAAACTGTCCCATACGGACATGGACCTGCAGCCAAAACATAAAGTTATATAAGACCTGACAGGCGCAGCTTTTGTAGTCTTTTACTACAAAGATAACACCCGCAACCAAAAAGCCGTAATGTTCCTAACAGAGTGGCTGCTTAATAGCAGCAGCGAAGCTAAAACCCGCAACCAAAAAGCCGTAATGTTCATAACAGAGTGGCTGCTTAATAGCAGCAGCGAAGCTAACACCAGCAACCAAAAAGCCGTAATGTTCCTAACAGAGTGGCTGCTTTATAGCAGCAGCGAAGCTAACACCTGCAACCAAAAAGCCGTAATGTTCCTAACAGAGTGGCTGCTAAATAGCGGCAGCGAAGCTAACACCCGCAACCAAAAAGCCGTAATGTTCCTAACAGAGTGGCTGCTTTATAGCAGCAGCGAAGCTAACACCTGCAACCAAAAAGCCGTAATGTTCCTAACAGAGTGGCTGCTAAATAGCGGCAGCGAAGCTAACACCCGCAACCAAAAAGCCGTAATGTTCCCAACAGAGTGGCTGCTCGGTCCTGAAATCGTAAAGCTGAAAAGTTTTCAAACCCGGTGTGTATCATATAACATGTGGGATATATAAACGTATTTTATTGGCGAAGTTCGTTGAAGTTTCCGCTTTTTAACAACTGTATAAAGTGATGTTATTTGTTATATAAATCAAATCAGGTGAAACTAAACAAATGTACATGTTCATGGTTACCAAATCTCAAGCATCTGGCATGACACGCTTTCAGACTCACGCAGGAAATCCTATGGGAAATCTATATTATAACATTAAACGTAAAATTGGCTACGTCCAAAGTGTATTTACACGGTTAAATACAAAAGCAGACTATTTACACGGTAAGAACTGTTAGATATGTGTGCAGACATCTTGAATTGGAAAATCTCACTCCAGCCAGCTGGCCGAAGTTCTATGTCACGTTTTTCAATTGTACTGAATTAATTTGATTTGACAGCCAGGTACTGATTACATGCAATGATGATACAACTAATGGGTTATTCAATTAACTAATGGGTTGCTTCAAGAATTTTTCTGTAACTGGACCTCTTTAAATTGTATTTGAATACCCCTGGTCTAGCTGACTCTATCATATGCAGTTTCCAAGCAGAACACCCCCCCCCCCCCATTCATAAATGTCTTTTACCAAGTTAATGTGATTTAATATCTAATATATTTAATATGA
>JABFEB020000044.1:9221607-9238821 GCA_019775895.2 Stomatorhinus ivindoensis
AAGCTGAGCAGTGTGACACTGCTATACACATACAGCTTCCCGTCCAGTGCTCTTTGCCATGGAAGCTGAGCAGTGTGACACTGCTATACACATACAGTTTCTGGTCCCAGTTTTTAGAGTAGGGACCACCACTCTTTATAATTCAGAGGTCATATCAAGCAAGCAGCGTACAGTCTCCAGATGGATCTGCCCCTGTAGCCTCCTGCAGAGACCTCTGGCCAGTGCAGCCCCTTCAGCTGCTGTTAGAGTCTCTCATGCACCAGCAGCTTCCAGTAGTGCCCCCCCTGGTGAGAGGGTATCACCTCTGGGTCACGGAGTTCTTCAAAGTGTTCCTTCCACCACACGACAGAGTCGGTCAGCCTGAGGGAGGATTCACCTCACTGTCCTGATGTGTTGAATGGTTTGGGTCACCCTGTATTACCTCAGTGTGCCCTCCCCAAAGTCTTTACATGCACTTGATTCTGCAGTATAAATGCCTAATAAATTATGATCCTGAAATGCTGATAGAACGTGTACCTTGCATCCTGGACTCTGATGCTTCCATAAACACTCACTTGTATTTGAGTTTTGTGTTTGCTCTGGGCTTAATCCTCCTGACCACAAACCTAGTTTATCTATTGGTGTGTGGGGGGATTTACTGTTGTGCAATTTGGCAGATTTATGCAGGAATAGTGTTTTTACATTAGGGGGCACGTAAAATGGCTCCATTTTCCCTCCGTCTTATACACCTATGCCCAGTAACCACCATGAGACAGCAATACCAATACCATTGCAGACTCACCAGCATGACCATTACTGTTGTCATGTTAAATCATTGCTCAATGATTCTGATCAACGCTCCTCTGTTTCAGGCACTAAGTACCTGACCCCTGGATGTTCTGTCTCCTTTTACTCAGGAAACTCACTCATTAACATACTGATTTTCAGGCACATCTTCTAGCTGACACATCAATGTTCAACTTAAGATAACGCACTCACTCCGCACCTCAGTCCATTCACATGGTTTTTCCATTATTTTGCCCAGCTCATGTACTCTCTCTGATGTTTTAGCATTTAATTAGTATAGCTCATATTTTATTTTTCTGGTAACATTTCTTGTTTCCTCATGCTCGTATTCCTGGGAAGCATAACTCACCTGATGACTCGCCCAATGACTCGCCTGATGACTCAACTTATGACTCACCTGAATCCCTGGTAAGAAGCTCCGTCTGCCTTGCTGCCTCCACCAGGCCAAGTAGCTGGTGTAGCTTGGAAGCTTCCAGCTGCTCTTCATGCTGTTTTTCATCAGGGTCAAGAACCTCTGAGCTGGGATGTCACTGGGATTGTCTGGGCATGGCTGTCAACAGCACATCATGTTTTCACATATTTAAATCTATCATTGAAATACCAGTAATCTGATTAGCTGCCTTTCTGACATAATAGTTGTGAAGGTTTCAATCTTCAATCACTAGCTAACTTCACTGCAAATAGTGTTGTGGCGCCACCTGCTGACAAAGTGCTGAAATAGCAACAGGTGACAAATTACTGCAACAGCAGGTTTACACAGGTTTCTTTATCATGGGGCAAATAAAGAGCCATAGAAGTAACACCAAGGTTATGAGAACCCCCCACCAACACCACAAATGTCTCTGTGGATTACGCCTGCTTACCGATCACCAGAGACAATGGGAATAACCTGATAACATACTTTGCATAAACATATCCCAAAAGATATCATAAACATTAAATAAAATGTAAAATTAAATAAAATAACAATTTTGTCCATGAATTTCAAACCTTCATATCCAGTGCAGGGTCCTGGACAATAATGATTTACCATTTGTATAAGTACGCTGGACTTCGTTAGTCTCCAAGTATGTTATTCAACCATGAGGCACTTAGACACAGGTTAGAGCAAAGTACGAAGGCAGGTATTCTCCTGGGATCTTTGCAGGTTCAGAGGCCAACACTGATTTCATCACACCGATGGGCACAGAATCTGATCCATTTACCTTCCAATTCCGGGGGGCAATGTGACCCAAAATTATTATCATGGCATTTCACTTTTTGTATGGTGACAGTGTTATATCACTGAATTACATGTCCTGTCCCTTTTTGTATATCATTTTTAAAATAATACATTAAGTACATTTCCATTGTCAAAATGATCGACAGGCGGATGGGTGCGGCGTCAGCAGTGATGCGGACACTGCATCAGTCTGTCATGGTGAAGAAGGATCTGAGCCAAAGGCAAAGCTCTCGATTTACCAGTCAGTCTATGTTCCCACCCTCACCTATGGTCATGAGCTATGGGTAGTGACCGAAAGAATGAGATTGAGTACAAGCGGCCGACATGAGTTTCCTCCGCAGGGTGGCTGGGCTCTCCCTTAGGGTGAGAAGCTCGGTCATTCGGGAGGGACTCAGAGTAGAGCCGCTGCTCCGCCGCATTGAGAGGAGCCAGGTGAGGTGGCTCGGGCATCTGCTTAGGATGCCTCCTGGACGCCTCCCTGGTGAGGTGTTCCGGGCATGTCCCACTGGGAGAAGGCCCCGGAGAAGACCCAGGACACGCTGGAGGGACTATGTCTCTCGGCTGGCCTGGGAACACCTCGGGATTCCCCCAGAGGAGCCGGAGAAAGTGGCCGGGGAGAGGGAAGTCTGGGATTCCCTGCTGAGATTGCTGCCCTCGTGACCCGACCTTGGATCCAGCAGAAGATGATGGATGGATGTATGAATGGATGGATGGATGGATAATTATCGGAGTAACGGTGCAAAACCACAGTAAAGTTTGTAGTCAGTGGTTCGGGATTCCATTTAATTTACCTCGACAGTGCAGTGAGATACACTGGTAAACACAGTGGCATTTTGTTACTTGTGATTTGTGAATTTGGGTGATGTCACCCTCCCACCCCCCAAAGTGTGCCGACATTATACTTTGCCTTTTTATTGTCAAACGCAAATAATAAAAACCTTCCCCATATAAGCAGGTCCAGGCTCATTCTGACCCGTCTGATTTGTGATTTTTTTTCCCAGTACACAGTCTGCCAGTGATTGATAAGTGCATGAGCCAGAAGGGGTTAAAACAGCCTATTTCCAAAACTCACACTGCATTCCTGATACACAAATGCTGATCTGTGAAAGATACATTTATGTATGCAATATAGCATTTTTTTGCACATATATTTATTTATGCACATTTCATTTCATTGACCTCTATGGCTAATTGTAATTGCAGGAAATATAATAGCAAATCACCTAAAAAGTGACCCAGAAGGACCAAACTTGCACGAAAACTTGTAAGGAGAAGGATCTTGTTCATAAGTGATGGTAAAAGGAAATATGACACTTTCCATTTTGCGAGTTCTCTACCTGCCTCTCCTTGCCTATGTTGATGTGTTGTGTGTAAGGACTGTATGCTGCCGGTTGCCAGTACAAGTGACCAAAATGAGGTTTCTCCACAGGGTGACTCCAGTCAATGTCTGTGCCACGGTGCTGGGCTTGGGCTTTGACCAACAAGGATTTCTCGCTCAGCTGGATAACTCGTCGGATTTAAGGTAGTCTGGGCTAAATCTAAGTGAACGAAGATCCTGTGCATGTAGCTCAGACTGCCTTGTATTCAACAATCTGTCCTGACTAAGCAGGAAATCCTGCTTTGTAGAACACCTGCCTGGAGGGACGTTAAATACAAAGGAATCAGCTGAGCTGTTTTTGGCTTTTCATAGGGATGCTGCTGCAGGCTCAGTCCATCAGCCACAGCCCCCAGGGAGCCCCCAGGGAGCCCCTGCACAAGCTGGAGGGGCTGCATCTCAGGACGCCCAAGTATGAGCTGAACTTTGTGGCCATAAACAAAGACTCATCACGCTGCAGCTCTTGTGGGAAAATAATGATGATCAACATTTTAAACAGGCATGTTTTCCTGTGTAGCAACGTGGCACGTAGCACTGTTGCTACACAGCTCTAATGCCGTTGGCTAAGATTCAATCTTAGATCTAACTATAGACTTAATGTGCTCTACACAAATACAAAAAGTGACAATAAAGATAACTGCCTTCCAACTGGCTACATTTAGCAGAATCAACAGTCTATATTTGGCACCTAATGCTGACTTTTACTCAGGCAGATTGAGTTAGTTTAATGTTTCTTGATTCGTACTTTGCATAAAGCAGAAATGGGAGTTCATTTATCTCAGAGTGAGGTGAATTCACTTCCTGTTTCCTGTCATAGACTTACGCAGCCCTATGTACCTACTCACAGTGTATTTTATATGCTATTCTGTTGATGCTCCATTTTTGCTTTCTGTTACATATGCTGGTGTTTGGAAGTATGATTGTTTAATATGTGCTCGTTCTGGGGTGATCATTTCTTCCAAATGTTTATACACATATACTCATTCATAAATTCTGGGTGAGATAAGCTTGTGCAAGCACATGGTAAAATGCAGATCAGTTTAAGCTGAAAGCTGTGGACTGCGGCACAGGAAGAGAGAGAGACACCCAAAGCACAGGAAGAGGTGTAGCTTTTTGAAGCATGAGCGGAGCAGAGCTGTCTTTCAAAAAAGATCCTTTCCTTTTTTAAGGTTTTGGCTTCGCTGCAGCAGCAGAAACAGTCTGTGCTTTGTGGGCCACGTTTTTGTCTGCATCTAGGCAAAACATAGACTGCTACTCTTCCTAGTATCAGAGGGAGACATTGAAAGAGGTTAGTCTTTAAAAACAGGGTATTAAACTGTCTAGAAGGAAATAAAACAGTCAAACTTTTTATTATCTCTGAATATCTGGAAACTGCTCCTTGTGTCTTGTTGACCACTGGATTGGTCAACATGACTCTGTTGTTCATCTGGGTGAGTTACAGGTTTTTATTGTATGGTGTGTAGGCGATTGATACATTTTAAAATCTATTATAGCACAAAGTTCTGTCTGTAGAATGTTGTGTGCTTCATATAGATGGATTCCGTACAATTGAACAGTTGATGTTAAGTTGGTAAGAGACGTACACAGAAACTTTCTTGAAAGTGGAAGGATAAATATCCACATGTAAATTCATACAGCTGTCTTTTTAGACTATGTGTTTCTCATTGATGATTCTGTTATACCTCTGAATCACACGCATATGATCAGATAAATGACTAATCGATGCATTTGGTCATAATAATGACTGGCGAGCACTAAAAAAACTGAGAGAAAGTCTATATGACCAGCAGAAGGGTGTTGTTGTTATTCTCTTGACTCAGAAAGCAGTAGTGATAGCAGACTCAGATAGCAGTAGTGATGGCAGACTCAGTGATAGCAGCAGGGATGGCAGACTCAGTGATAGCAGTAGTGATAGCAGATTCAGTGATAGCAGACTCAGTAATAGCAGACTCAGTAATAGTAGTGGTGATAGCAGACTCAGATAGCAGTAGTGATAGCAGACTCAGTGATAGCAGTAGTGATAGCAGACGCAGTGATAGCAGTGGTGATAGTAGACTCAGATAGCAGTGGTGATAGCAGACTCAGTGATGGCAGTAGTGATAGCAGACTAGGCGATAGCAGTGGTGATAACAGTAGTAATAGCAGACTCAGTAATAGCAGACTCAGTGATAGCAGTGGTGATAACAGACTCGACTCAGTGATAGCAGACTCAGTGATAGCAGTAGTGATAGCAAACTCAGTAATAGCAGTGGTGATAGCAGACTCAGATAGCAGTAGTGATAGCAGTAGTGATAGCATACTTGATAGCAAAATATAAACAGTGACTAAAGATTAAGTTGTGCACTTTCTGAGGATGGGTGGGGGGGGCGTTTGTGCAAGGTGACCTAAATTGAATTTCCAGCGTCTAGCTTGGGAGTAGTAAATGGATCCAAATTACCGTAAGTACCGGGGATGTATCTCTTCCCAGGTTTCTGCGCCCCTGACTGAAGGCGTATATTCTGCTCGTTTGCCATATATTGTATATGAAATAAGACGAAACATAATCTGAGGAAGTTATGTGCTCAGCACTTTGGGCCTGACTGAGCTTCCCACATTTTTTGACACTTATTTAAAAAATTTATTACAGAAAATCACTTGTTGATGATCTTGTCGATATGGGTGAAACCAGTAAGGGAGCCTTTGATTAGAAAGTCATCAGACTTTGATTAGAAAGTCATCAGCCTTTGATTTGAAATATATGCTATATCGCGGATTTTGCGCATCGCGTACTTTGCTTGTGGTCCGATTGTTTTTGTTTTGTTTTAAGCCGTACGATGGGTCCCAAGCGCCCTGCATCTTCTAAGCCTTCTGCTAGTAGTGGTCCTAAGCGTCAGAGGAGGACCTGGCCATTATTACGTATTCCATTTTGTATACAGATAGAGATGTGTATATATTCACACACACACACATACGTTACTTGTATCCTTACCCCGACATCCACATATCATATGTGTTTACAAAGTGTTTTAATAAGTTGACATGTTTTTAAATGTTTAATTTGTGTAGGAGGGTATTTTAAGGCTTAAACTATAAAAAAATATACATATAGTTATTTCTATATCACGGATTTTCACCTATCGCTGATGAGCCTGGAACGCAACTTCCAGTGATAGGCGGAGCATCACTGTATCAATGTCACACCAGAATATAATTTGCACTGAAGTCTATCAATGTGCTTTAAACTAACAAACAGATAGATATTCGCCTGAGACCCGAGGAAAAAAGTGTCCTTCAATTTTAGGTTTTTTGTCTTTAGAGGAAATAATCTGACATCTGACAATTTATTTTTATTTTTAATTTCACATCCTCTTTAGTGTACAACAGGAATAAATACGTTTCCTAACATCAGTGAAATGATAGATGCAAAAATAAAATGTGTATTACAATGGACATAAATGAATGGGTGGGGTCTCCGGCAGTCCACAAGGGCACAAAGTGGCTACTTTGCTCTTACTCTTCAATCCAACGCATCCCAAATCAGCCCCGAAAGGTCAGGCCATTTTGGGGGCTGGTAGATCAGTCATAGCACTCCATGTCTGTGCTTGTTCACAAGGCTGTAAATCTACAATACTGCATGGCGGGTTTAGGGTCGCTAACTTGTTGAAAAATTAATTATTTTCAATAGGTGTGTGCAGACTTGTCACTGTCACCTAAGTATGTCTCAAGCAGAAAAATAAATAATGAATTTCTACGTACTTCTGCAAACAGTAAATATAGTATCATTTTGACTATATTCATAAATGTCAGTAACAGAAAGTTACCATAAATGTACTGTAAAATTTGAATCAGTAGCTTGGAAGCTGATGTTGTTCTGGTCATAGAAGCATTGCTATTTCCAGATTAATATATAAAAGGTGGAGAATCTACATGTAGTCACATACCTCAGTGGCTTGGTCAGGAGAAACTCGGATAAAACAGCCACTGCACACCGAGTCATCAAAAGAGTGTATAAAACAATACATCTACTGTACATCTCGTTCTCAGTGCTGTATTTAAAACAGGGATTACTTTCCGGGGAAGCCAGGGGACAGGGGCTCACACTGGCCCCCCGGGTGCAGTATGTAGAGCACTGCAGGAGAGGAAAGCGCGCACTGAATCATACCACATCCAGGCGAGCGAGACGCCGAATATCTGCACTGACTGATGTGTACGTGTGTTTCCAAAATCTTGCATGCTGTGGTTTTGAGATGTGAGAATCAGAGGCGGCTCTGACGCGACCTGAACGGTACTAACATTCTCCTGCTTTTATAACACAGACTGTTATAATAGTGCTTAGTTAATAATGGTGTTGTGTTTGAGAAAAGGAATTTCCATTTTCAAATTTGCATTTAAACTAAGAGGATGACTTCTGATATGGCTACATCATGGGGACTGGCATAGTGGCACGGCGGTGCAGTGGTTAGCGCTGCAGCGTTACACCTCGCAGGTCTCTGCCACAGCGCCGTGTTTGCGGAGTCTGCATGTCCCCCCCCCCCCCCCATTGTCAGTGTGGGGTTTTCACTGGGCTTCTCCAGTTTCCATCCACAGCCCAAAACCAGGCTGCATGTGCATATGCCCTCTGATGGGTCGGCACCCCATCCTGGGTTACCTCCTACCCTGTGCTGAGGTCAAAAACCCAGCGTAGGACACGTGGATCCAGAAAATGTGTAGATGGACTTCAGTGTGTCTGAATTAGTCATGTGAGTGAGGTGAAAACAAATTTAAATGTAAAATCAACAACATTATAACAAATAATGTTGTAAAAGTCTCTCACGTGTACAACACTAAGGGATCTGTAGTATACAGCTCTGCATCTGAAGGTCATGAGATCAAATCCCAGGGCCAGCAGAGTGTCTTCACTGCTAAGACCCCTAGCCCCATGTAGCTTCAATCATTGTCTGCCCCAGCTTTCTTAGTTGTAGAGTATTTTGGATAAAATTGTCGGCTAAACAATGTTATTTACTAATTCAGAGTGGGTAATTTGCATGTACCGGAAGGACTGCCCCAGGCGCCTGGCCCACCAATTCTGGCCTCAGTATAATCAGTCCCTGCCATTCAGTCCATGTTTTTGCTCCCTACCAGCTCCCTGCCAGACAGTCCATGTTTTTGCTCCCTACCAGCTCCCTGCCATACAGTCCATGTTTTTACTCCCTACCAGCTCCCTGCCATGCAGTCCATGTTTTTGCTCCCTAGCAGCTCCTTGCCAGACAGTCCACATTTTTTGATCCCTAACGAGAGCTGGGAGGAAGCAAAAACATGGACTGTCTGCGTGTCTTTGCGGACCAAGTTGGAAAACACTGTTATGATGCAGTTTCTGGATGGAGTGGCACAGATAGCTGCCTGTGCTGCACCCCAATGGTAGGAGGTAAAGCAGCTGGTAGCTAATTATCAATGAGAGCTAAAGCTTAAACTGAGCTTAAAACAGCAGATATTCAGATATAAACTGGAGTAGAATATGGTGTCAATCCTTTATCTACATTAAGATGCTAACACACATTAGCATGCTAACATAGATTAACATGATAACATACACCAACATGCTAAGAAACATTAACATTTATATAACTATCATTAATAAGTTATGAGATGCTTTGTACACTATCAGCCATTAAATTTCCACTATTGTTATTAAGAAAGGTGCCAAAGGACTGCCTGGGAGAGTCTGAAACAGTCTGTGATGGCAGGAGACGTTCTGAAAGATTTTGTTCCAGACGGCAAAAAGAGGATACCATGGGAGGAGGACTGTTACATAGACCTGCAGCCAGAGAGCTTCTGTCCGCGCACTAAGATGAAAATGGAGGGTAAACAAGAATTTCTAAATTTGAATTCCTGTCTGTCTGTCTGTCTGTCTGTCTGTCTGTCTGTCTGTATGTGGTGATGAACTGGGATTCAGTCCAGGCTGTAACTCTGCCCGGTGCTACATAGGATAGCCTCTATGCCTGCACATACACATATACACACAAACAGACACACACAGAGACATACACACATACACACATATGCATACATGCACGCATACACACACTCATAAAGTTTCACGATGCTTTTCTTTGATGTGGTGTGAAACATTTCACAAGACATTATCTGCATAAATAACAATAGAAACAAACTTGATCTTAGCTGCTTTCACCGATGAAATGCACTGTGTCGCATCAGAGCTCTGGATACACAAGCATCGGAAACAGCTGATTCATTCAGTCCCCGGTCCATTGCTGGAGAGCTTTGTGAGGCACATGCACAAAGTGGCCTTGCTGACTCAGGACGAGGCCTCGCAGCTTCAGTCTGTGGGGCAGCTGCAGGAGAAGCTGTGTGCTGTCATCGACATCTTGGCCAGTAAGGGCCCGCAGGGCTCGGACATGCTGCAGGAGTTCATCGAAAACACGGATACCCAGCTCTACGGACTAATTACGCTGCAAGGTAAGCAGCCGCCAAACTGATCTGGCTGTGATTTCAAAATTCTAATCATCTGCTGTGTAGTTTCTGTCAGAAAAGCTTTTGTCAGAAATGTGTTGGTTATCCATAGGATCATATGGCCACAGCTGAACTGCTGTGTATCTTAGCAGCATTATTAAAGTACTCTATAATCTCAGAAAAATAATCCTGTTTGTTCAAGAAGAATCATCTTCGTGCAATTTCAGTCTATTTTTCTGCTTGAGTATAGAACCAATAATGCAGAAGCATGAAGAAGCTTTGCAGAGCCGCTGCGGTGGCTGGAACCCAGGTCTGCTGTCAGAGAGCTGGACCACAGACAGGTTCTCCAATTTGCTGCTGGTTGAGGGATTGACAGATCTACAGCAGAAGGAGCATGATGTCCTGCAGACTGAGGCCACCAAAGGCACTTGGAGGCACAATGCCAGGCAGCTGTCATTGGACAAGCTGCTGAACCCTCTCACACGGGTCAGCATGCCCCCACGCATCTTGCTCACGGTCGGGGTGGCTGGTATTGGAAAGACCACCTTGGTACGCCAGTTTCTCCAACTTTGGAACTCAGGAAAGATCTACCAAGATGTGAGTTTTGTCTTTCTCTTCAGCTTCTGGGAGCTGAACACACATGACAAACTGTCAGCTGAACGCCTGATTAAGCTGTTCTACCCCCATGTGACAGATATGAGTTACGTCTTCAACGACACGACTAGGGTCTTAATAATCTTTGATGGACTGGATGAGTTCAAGTGTTCACTGGATTTCACTGAGGCACTGTCATGCATGGACCCCAAAAAAGACGTCCTCGTTGATAATCTGATAACTAACATAATTCGCGGGAACATTTTCCCTGAAGCTTCCATCTGGTTGACATCCAGGCCGAACGTTGCAGCTCAGATACCTGGAGGACTTGTGGACAGAATGACCGAGATACCAGGGCTCAAACACGAAGACATACAAAAATTTCTTTTTCACATGTTCCAGGACAGACGTCTAGCTGACCAGATATGGTGCCACCTCAAAGCAAACAAGATCTTTCTCGTCATGTGCTATGTTCCTTGTGTATGTTGGATTGTTGGTTCCACTCTTGGTTTCCTCATAAAAGGTGAGATGCACGACTGCCTGCCTAGAACATGGACTGAGCTGTACTCCTATTTTCTTAAGATGATTGTGGAGGGAGAATCAAAGGACAGAGAGCCTCTGAAAATAGAACAGAGCTACGGAAGCAGTCGCCGGCTAATCGGGAGTCTGGGGAAGCTGGCGTTCTATGGGTTAATCAAGCGCAAGTACACCTTTTACGAACAAGACATGAAGGCTTACGGCATCGACCTGCCCTCCCTTCAGAGCCACCTCTGCAGCCGCCTCCTGATCAAAGAGGAGTCAGTTACTTGCACGGCCTACAACTTCACACATCTGACCGTGCAGGAGTTTCTGTCAGCTACTTTCTACTACACAACCTCCAAGCGGGCTATTTTTGACCTCTTCACAGAGAGCGGCATGTCCTGGCCTAAGATTGGCTTCAATAATCACTTCAAAAGTGCCCTGCAGCGCTCACAGCAGTCAGAGTGCGGGCAGTTGGATATGTTTGTGCGCTTCCTGTCAGGCATGCTGTCGCCACTGGTAGCTAAGCCGCTGTCTGGGCTGCAACTTCTGGCCAAAGAGGAAAACAGCGCTTACCGAGCCCCAGCCATAACGTTGCTACAGAGCCTGCTTACCTGCGGCAGCACGGTGTCTCTCTGGGCCGTCAACGTGGTGCACTGCCTGCAGGAGCTTCAGCACACGGAGCTAACACGCAACGTGGAGGAGGGCCTCCGCACAGGCAGCCTGGCAGGGAAGCTGACGGCCAGCACCTGCTCCATCCTCGCCTACCTTCTGCAGATGTCCGAGGAGTGCGCCGAAGAAACCAACCTTTCAGGCTGCCTTAGTTACTCTGTTGTTAAGAGTCTGTTGCCACAGCTGCTGTTCTGCAGCAATCTCAGGTGAGATGCTTCAGTGCGGTTATACTGAAATTTATCTGCAGGGAAATAGATTTATTGGTTACACTTTACTTGAGGGGCACACATAATGGACTATTGCTAATGCTATTACTTATGTATTAATTAATCACAAACTAAGGCCCAATCATGTCTGGCTGTCTGTCACTGTGTGCGTGTGTGAGTGTATGTGTGTCTGTGTGTGTGTGTGTGAGTGTGTGTGTGTGTGTGTATGGGTGTGTATATGTGTGCATGCATGTGTGCACGTGTGTGTGTGTGTGTGTGTCTGTGTCTGTGCCTGTGCGTGTGTGTGCACATGTGTGTGTGTGCTCTGAGATGAGCCACTATCCCATCCAGGTGTCCCCCTGCCTGCTGCTCTATTTATTTACCTTCATTCCTGCCCCAGACCCACTGCAGTCCTTCACAGGATAAGCACTGTGAAAGATGGATGGATAAACAATATCATTTTTTCTCTTGCTGTAAAACTCTGTCGCTACTATAAAATGTTCTTGATCATCTTTAATTGTACTTATTTGTATTTTAGACTTGAAAACAACCATTTTAAAGATGATGTCATGGAGTTACTAGGGAGCTTGCTTAGTGCGAAGGACTGTCACCTGCAGAGAATCAGGTGAGGTTTTCTTTTGGGAAGGGGGGGGGGGGGTTTCTGACCAGGGAGCCCTTTGCAGAGCAGATAACAGCAGTGTAGGTTATTGTGTTTGGAATTCTTAGCTGATTTTTCTCATCAGCAATGATAACACATGACAGACACTCCCAGCTGAGCTGCCACACTCATTCCTGATTTCCACCAGTGGACTCCAAATGCAAATGCATTTGTAATTTTAACATGAATGTCTAAATTTCCTACAGATTCCCTTGAGTAAATATCTGATCTACTGTTACTAGTTGCAGCAATGCAGGAATCCTGAAGTCTGGCCCTGCAGTGGTTCCGTTTTGGGTGTAGAACGTAGTAGTATCGTTTTATGAATAAACCTCATTTTCATCGTTTAGCGTCCTATAGTAGGCAATCACAACATTTCCTATATCTGTCTCATCAAATCCTCTGCTCTAATAGCATATCTACGCCCAGTACACTTGCATATTAACGCAGACAGCCTGCTCCTCCGGACTGTGAGCCCTGTGACCACAAAGAAATATACACTGCACACATTCACAGCCAAGATGTTCAGTTAGTAAGTATGGCTAAGATGCAGCATCTATGTGACTTCGATTGTGGTGGTGTTGTTGGTGCCAGATATGGTTAGTTCCAGCATCGCAAAAACAAAAACAGTGAATTAACTGAAACATACTAGCAGCGACCCTGTTTGTAAAAATACCCAGTTAATGAAGGAGGTCAGAGATGAACGGCAAGAATTGTTAAAGCTAACAGGAAGTTGACAAGTGTAACAATAATAGCTCAGTACAATGCCTTGCAGAGAGGTTTTTCAGAATGCATGACTCATCAAATTTTGAATCAGTTCTGGAGGATAAAGTGAGGCGTACTGTGATCATTTAACTTTTTACACACTGGAAAAATTAGAGAGCTAATTCTTGATTTTATTTAAAATAAAAAAGTAAAGCAGTAAAGCCTTCACATTCGATGAACTTCACATTCGATGGTGTTCATGAACAATTAAACAGGAACATTTTTGGAACTTGCTTAAAGTTCACAGAAATTTGCTAATGATGAATAAGTCAAAGACAATACTGGAACTGACTTGAATCGCATAAAATCGTATATAAATATTAGTGTCACACAGGCCTGCATGCTGTATCTTTGATATATATTAAAAGTCTTGGTTTGGCTACGTTACGGATCTTTGTCTCGCTAACCAGACTTCGCTGTCTTTCTCTCCGTGGAATCAGGCAGGAACTTTTAAACTGCTAATTTTGCATTTTTAATAATGGGTCCAATATGTAGTGCTTCCAGTACATACAGTAGTGGCTTTGTACATCCACGCGCATAATTTAGATGGCTTGTTTTGAAAGGAAATGACAAAGTAATTTGACATGCATAGTGCACAGTACAGTACTGTTTGTTCAGAGGTTGGTAATAAATAGACTTTCTATGTTATCATTCAGGCTATCAGAATATTATGGGTGCGGGGCCCAAGCATTATTTGCGGATTTTCACATTCGCCGGACCTCCCCCCAACCCCAAACCCTCGCAGATGTGATGGGGACCCGTATTGCTGTAGCTCTAATAATACTGACAACACTGGAAACAGAAACACAGATTTTAAAATAAATGCTGAAGTACAGCACATATAAAAAGAGATGCTTAAGACACAATGATAAAACTTTGGAGGTTATCCAAAAGTATCAAGGGTCAAAGGTCAAACATGTACAGTAACAGTGAATTATTTGTAGTCCAAAATATGAACCATTTATCCACGATAACAGGCTTTCTGACACCCTGACTTCAATGATCCTAGTGAGATTATGCTTTCCTTCATCTTGGTGCGAAATAATTTACTGGTTAGAAAAAGGACAAAAGCCAGAAATCATGTATCTATTGACGACAAATAATAGCGTCTGACCATATGAATGTATGTGACTTTCTCTGTAGCCTAGCAGAAAATGCTGTGAGTAACAAGGGGACCAAGGCCATTAGCAGATCCCTGCTGGTGAACAGGAGCCTGACACATCTCGAGTGAGTAAAGAACTTCCTTTTTCCTGCCCTTGCAATTCCTCTGGAGATGGGGGTGTTTAGCAGTGGCGTGCATATTCAGAGCCGGTCACTGGAGCAGAGTTTAAGGTGCTGCTGTTGCTGTTAGTCTTCGCAGCAACAACATCGGCCCCAAAGGAGCAAAATCGCTTGCAGAAGCTCTCAAGAACAACCAAGTCCTGGTGTCACTCAGGTGAGTGAACTTTGCTTGTGCGAGCTCTGCTGTGCGAATGCTGCATCTTCCACCCAGTCACTCTTTACATTTTTTATTTCCCTTGTCGAAATTTAATATTATAAATGACAATTTACACGTGGAAGGGCAACACTTCTACATAAGGGAGACATGTAACCGTCATAAGAATGACATGACACATGTCAAGCACATTAATGACACATTATTGATGTTTATTGCTGTCGTCATAATTCCAAAAACCAAATGATACATTATGACAACAGTGATATTTATGACAACAGTCATAAACATCAATAATGTGTCATTAATGTGTATGACAGGTGTCATGTCATTCTTATGACGGTTACATGTCACCCTTATGTAGACTGCTACAAGTAAAGTGTTACCCATGGAATTTATACTGCACAGCTATACTGAAACGCTTAGTTTTCTATGATTCTATGATTATATGCTTTTCAATGGCAGATGTCTGCACCAGTTCTGCATTGCCCGCGTTCTTCAGGAATTTTAAATGCTTCTTATTTCAGCCTCCAAAACAACGTTATTGAGGATGAGGGGGCCAAAGCCATGGCAGAGGTGCTGTTGTGCAACCGTAAGCTCACAACACTTCAGTAAGTGTAGTTATATCTTTGTGGGAAAAACTGTAATCCCAACCAGACATCTTTTTAGCTCATAGCCCCACCCAGCTCTAACCTTAACAATAAGTAGCCAAACAAAATAGTTTTTTGGTTGCATTCACAGATCTTTGTGGGGGCCTGAAAAATGGTCCCCACAATGTAATATAAACTTAATTCACACACACACAGCTTGTATAAGCAGCTGCGACAATTAATTAATTATAATCAAGTGGTCATTGTTTTTGCGATTAATTGAGCGGACAGAATAAATTAGTATTTTGTCCAAGTATGAGGGAGCATTTTATCTTGAGATATCTTTGGTTTTACAATGTTTGCATTGTGCAAAATTTTCTTCCAATCTCAATGCGAAATGCCCCTAAGCTTTTACCATTTTCTGCCCTTTCCTACCACTCGTCTCTTCCTTTTGCTCTTCCCTGTCAATGTTTTCCTCCATTCTTCCAAACAGTGACACGCGTCTCTTTGGCACCCCAGTTAAAATTGTCTGCGCACTGCTACTGTCTTGGTGTGATCGTTACAAAAAGCAAATAATACAGGCAGAGAATTCATATTTTATATAGACATACACAAACACAGACACATTTTTTAATATGTCCCCAGCTTGCAGAAGAACTCCATCGGTTCAGAAGGAGCCAGGAGTCTTGCAGGGGCTCTACAGAAAAACCAGGTTCTAAGGGAATTAAGGTAAGACGGCGATCATTCCAGCTCTGCGTACCCATGTCCGGCAGAGTAAGGTCACTTTTTGGCCCTTGAACGAAGCCCGTGGCCCCAAATCTTCCTTGTGTGTTTCTTTGGACAAACGCATCTGCTATGTAAATAAATGCAAGATATATAGATGTAGTGATATATGTGACAAATGAAGTTCTCATCACAGCCTCTCCAGCAACCAGCTTGGCGATAAGGGATCAGAAGCACTAGCCCGGGCCCTCATGGTGAACCACAGCCTGATCACCTTACAGTCAGTGCTCAAGCTTCTAACCCTCTTATCAGTGTTGGACATTTCAGGTCCAGAAGCTACAAATCCAGACCATAGTTTTGTTTCTCCCAACCAGTTGAGTACTCTGTGACTGTGGCTCTTCATACTCAGCTGGTTGGTAGAAACAAAACCATGGTCTGGATTTGTACCTTCTGGACCTGAAATGCCCAACACTGCCTCTTATCCAGAGTAACCACAGTAGTCTGCAGCAGGGTTTGCATTTTCAGACAAACCCCACAAGTTTACCACTGACAAGCTTTGGTGTGTTTTTGTGTTTACAGCCTGCAGAGTAACTCCATCAGCAACAAGGGGGTGACAGCCCTCACCAAAGCTCTCAAGAGCAACAGGGGACTCGCCGATTTAAAGCAAGCGTCTTGCTACAAAAACACCCGCCATTGATGCAATCGACCTGCCATCCGACCCAGCTCCTTCCAGAAAAACTGAATTTTTCTCTCCTTTCTTGGCTTTCAGTCTTCGTGAGAACTCCATCGGGGTGGAGGGAGCCGAAGAGATTGCTAAGGCACTACAGACAAACTGCACACTCAGGAATCTAGAGTAAGACTCTGACTGTTCTATGCCAGACGCATCAGATCAGTCTTCGCCAACCTTTTTCAACCACTTCCACAATTCAGAAAGTAGCTGCAGCCCGCAAACACTTACACCGAAGTTTCATTCCCTGTTATTAACAACCAGAGCTTGTGAGCAGAGTGATGAGAATTTCCACTCATCCATTATGCTCCGGTCAGTTTTCATCCAACTCCAGTTAAATCGCTCGCCGCTCGCTTCAAAACAGAAAACAATCTGCACTGCATTTTAATTTTAGCTTAAACTGTAGCCTGGCTAACTGAGCAGCCAAATCCACAATAAAGTAGAAATGATTAATTATTAATTATGCTATATGCTCACTCTAGCTCTGGCTAAAATGCTCTCCTCTTATATGTCCAG
>JABFEB020000044.1:9245902-9261314 GCA_019775895.2 Stomatorhinus ivindoensis
TTACTCTGATGCCGCTCAATGCTACCGATTTACTGGCTTCCTCTCATCAGCTGCAGGCACGGAGCTCGCAGAAAGAAATCAGTTAGGATTCCTGGTTTTCACCCAAGCGGCCCGGGTTCGACTCCCAGTATGGGAAATTCTTCAGGGCTTTGAAGCTAATTCTGTCCCTGTGCTAAGGCAACAAAAAAAGCTCTTCCTGAGAAGCCTGATCTGGGGGCAGCGTGTGGCTCAGTGGGTAAGCCTATGTGCCTGTAATCAGGAGGTTGTTGGTTCAAATGCAGCCTCTGTAGGACTTTGAGCAAGGCGCTTAACCCCTAGGTATTGCTATGAGTGGCTGCCATGTAGGCGACATACTAAACAAAAAACAAGTTTCCCAATGGGGATGAATGAAGTGTCTATTATTATTAAATCCTGTTTTTTGATACAGACCCCAGGTTAAGCATGCAGCGAAATTACCATGGCAGTAAACCCCATTTAAAAGTGAGCTACGATTCGTAAAAACCAAAGCTCATGGGTAAGACTCAAGAAACCTTGGTAAAACAGCCTACCAGCCAGGGTCTCTGGAGGATGACGGCCCAGAAGGGGGCGCTGCCTCCCACCTGCTGGATTGCTAGAAAATGACTGCCCTGAAGGGTTTGGTTCCAGTGGTTACTCGGCAAATCGTCTAAGACTCGTAAGACCCGAAACTCACCAAGTGACCGATTCTGTTTGTTTGTACCGAAAATCTAATTAAGAGCCTGCCAGCAGCGTTTGCTGATGATTTCTGGCAGACAAAACATGAACTACAGACTAAAGGCTGTTTATTCTGCATGTTAATAAACGAAAGATACGATAGATGTGGCTTCGCTATTTTATCATTTTTTAGTTTTTCTCAATTGGTTTGGCACATGTCAATAGACATTCAATAAACATTCCTTTTCGATATAACCTTTAACTACAGCATTTTTAGGCGATTTGTTTGCAAATTTTGTAAGGTTTTATCAGTCTTGGAATTGACTGTTCATTTATATTTAAAAAGTTAAAGCTTGTTAATGTGCTTGTTTTTCATTTTAATTAGACCATTTTGATAGAATAGGTTATGTAAATTGAACAGAGCTTTCCATTACTAACTCACAGCATGCAGATTGGGTTTTCATCAGAGGTGGAAAATTCCGATCAAGAAAGTATAAATCCAGACCAAGGTTTTGTTACAACCGACCAGTTGAGCACTCTATGACTCTGACTCTTATGCTCAATACGTCGGTTGTAAGAAAACCTTGGTCTGGATTTGTACTTTCTGGACCTGAACTTTCCACTTCTGTTTTTCGTACAAGATTTATTGACACAACTGTTGAAATCTGACTGGCCACCTGTCGCCGGACCAAACCACTTGTCGATGCAGCGTCGCAATAAAAGCTGCATGAAACCAGCAGACGATTATTTTTGAGATATTCCAGGGAATTCTGCGAGTCCTGGGATGTCTGAATATCAACGAATTAACGATAATATAGCTGGTCTTACTGGAGGCTCGTTGTAGTTCGGCCATGCAGTACGGGGTTAATGACGACAGGCGGCCGCAGTGCGCAGGCGCAGGGAAGCGGAAGCGGCTTGAGCGCGATTCTCCTTGGATGGGTCACGGAGAAGTGTAGTGCTCTGAGATATTTTACTAACGCATGTAGCTTATTGCTACTTAAAGTCTATTTTTCTAAATCGAGCATTTCGTGGAGGGGACTTTTGGAAGCATGAAACGAGATGTCAGGATTTTGCTTTTGGGGGAGCGTAAGTGTGATGCTTTTGCGCGCGTCATAACCTGAAACTTTTTTGGGCTACACAATAAGCCAACAAGGTGTTTAAAATAAAATTCAGCAGGAAAGGCAGCAGGAATTGAATGCGCGCAGAATTATTAAAGCTAACGGGGCACTGGTCAGTGAATAAGCGGATATGAACCGCAGCCGGCCTTATAATGAACTGGATGTTTTTCATGCTTGCTAATAACCATGCTGTTGTGCCCGGGCCGTGTGTATACATACATAATACATAACTTTTTTTGTTTTGTGTTTAGATGATGAACATTACTGTAAAGATTTTATTAAATCAGAACCCCATTTGAACACTTTTAAAATAACTACTCATGCTCTGGTGTTTTGTACTGATCAACTGAAAGATTGCTTGCTTTAGTTAAGATGCCTGGTACAGCAGCGTGCAAAGCCCGTGTCACCATGACGATTGCTGCGATCACTTCCTAGTAAAGCGTTGGTATTGGCAGCTATATTATGCTATATTAACTGTCATGTTGGATACGTAGAAAGCTCGGCCGTGCTTTATATAAAGCTGTGTAATACCTGTTAGTCTGTTCATGTCATTTTCACCATTGGTTTTAACCTTTTATTTGCTCACTGTTAATTCAGCCAAGGTTGGTAAGACGTCCCTAATCCTGTCTCTGGTTGGGGAGGAGTTTCCCGAGGAGGTTTGTACCCCTGCGTCCATAATGTGCAGTTTAATAATTGAAGCTTCTCTAGTCATGTTTTACTTTTTTCACAATTCTTTAAAATTGATTTGAGAGGTTAGTATTTCTGCACTATTCCCATTAAGTAGAATTTTGCATGCCTTTTTAATATGCTAGTCAAAAGTATCATTTTAAGACTGAAGTCGTTGAAAGCTTGTTTAATTTAACAAACCTTTACTGAAGTTTTAATATTTGATAGAAGCCTTTCTGAGGACTGTAAGGACCTCATCACTTATACAGATGCTTTGCCAGGTTAGACGTTTTACTGCTTTTTAGCAGAGTTTGAACACTGAAGCTGTAGGATCTGCAGGGTCACTCTTTCTGTTAAGTTTAAAACAAGAATAACTCCATATCTCCCTTCTGCTGCCTTGTGACGGGATTCAGGGGTCTGTCTGTATAACTTCTCATTGCATCTGTGGAGATGTGAACATAATTTCAGTAATCGCTTCCCCAGTATTGCAACTCCACTTTTGCAAAGTGTTTGGTCTCATTGAAGTATTATATATTTATTTTGTACTAAGTACTGTTTATGTGGTACAATGCAATTCCACAGTGGAAACAGTGCAGGGTACTTTCACAAGCGATTATATGTGAAATAATTCAAAAATTATTTTAAAACTGTTGTCTGGTAAACTTGTTTCACTTTCCCCAATAGCCCTGGTTGCCTAATCAATACTAAGAAACCAAGAATTTATATCCCAAAGTGAGTGGAATTAGTGTGCGCTGTTTGTGACACAAGTGCCTGCTTATTTTAATTGACTGGAAATAAAAAATTATGATTCGAAGCAGGTGAATTATGATCATTAAGCCAGGTGGTGAGTGACAGCTCATCAGTGTCCGTTCTGTGGCTTCTGTCTAATGACAGTTAAGATGAACAGTATAGCAGTGCCTCTGTATCCAGTCACTATTTCAGTCCATGGTCAGAGGGAGTAACTAAGATTTGGTGATATGAAGACTTTAACGTTTTATTATAAAATATCATGATAAGCTGATCTAAGCTTTTGGTGTCCTTAGGTTCCTCTTCAGGTTGAAGAGATAACCATCCCTGCAGATGTCACACCCGAGAAGGTCCCAACACATATAGTTGACTACTCCGGTAAAGCACTGACTTGTCTTGTGGAGCATACTACTAATGATACTCAGAGTTAACTCACTAGAGCGGGATTAACTAACCCTAATTTTCATAATCAGTGTTAAACTGTGTTACGAGGGTGGTTGACTCAATAAGTCGACTCTGGATTTGTCTGCACAATTGCGTAAAAGCGTCAGTATCAACATTATAAACGAATGATTCCAACAAATAGCTACCCTTCCATAGGAAAAAGGTAGGCAATACCCACCCCTGCAAACTTTATCATCACCCACAAGAGGCCAGCACTGAAAATCGGTATCGGGATTTCAGATAAAAACATTTAATATGTTTCTGGATTGAGGAAATCTGTGGTATTGCCCTACCCAACTATTACGTCAAAGGGCGGCTTTTATATAACCCACTTTTTTGTTCAAAGGACATTTTGTATATTTGTTTTTGTTGAAAGGGTGGGGCTTATGCCTGTTTTAAGCTGGGAGTCTACCCTTAAACTTGCTGGGAGCAAGTTAGGCATGCAGCGTAATTACTCAGGCAATACACCTGGTTTAAAACAGCTACAATTCATCGTTAGCAAAACTCAGAAGTACACCTCTGGCAACCTCGCTGAGCCAACTCGTTTTGTCGTACACCCCATTGGTTTTATATCCAAATCTAAATGGCTGCACTAGTTATTGTGGGGACCTGGAAGTATGCAGGTGCTGCTGATGTGAATGCACCTGTCTGTGGTCACCTGCCTCGGGTGTATAGACCGCAACAGCAGTGACTGTCCTCTCAGCAGGCTCTTCTCATCTTGCAGAGACTGAGCAGAGTGATGAGGTGCTACAAGAGGAGATCCTTAAGGTAATACTGGCAGTTCCTTTTGTTTTTTAAGACTTGATTTGGTATATTGTATTTTGGTGGAAGGAGTTATATTTTGAATATATCAGAAACAAAACATCCATCCATTCATTTCCTGAAACCATCTATCCAGTTCAGGGTCACGGGGGGTTCGGAGCCTATCCCTAAGGCTATGGGCCCAAGGCAGGGAATAGCCCAGGATGGGGCACCAACCCATCGCAAGGCAAACACACACCATTCACTGACACATGCACACCTATGGGCAATTTGGTAACTCCAGTTAACCTCAGCATATTTTCGGATTGGGTGGGGGGTTGGGGACCGGGGTCCGGAGTACGTGGAGGAAACCCTACGAACACACAGGGAGAACATGCAATCTCAACATACATGGAGTCATACAGACGTACAAGCCCTGGTCCCAGAGGTGTGAGGCAACAGTGTTAATCACTGTGCCACAGTGCTACCCCACAGAAATAAAACACAACGTTGCTAAATATTTCCAGTTTAAAATGAGTATATATTGACCATTTGCCTTATTTTATTGCCTAGGTGATGGTTTTATACATTAATAGAGGTGGCAGTCCATGTTTTTGCTCCCTGCCAGACGGTTCATGCTTTTGCTCCCTGTCTGCCAGACAGTCCATGCTTTTGCTCCCTGTCTGCCAGACGGTACATGCTTTTGCTCCCTGTCTGCCAGACGGTCCATGCTTTTGCTCCCTGCCTGGAAAAATGTGGACTCTCTGGGGATCCGCGAGGACTGAATGGAGAAACGATATGCTAGGACAGTTAAAGTGCATCATTATGACATAGCCAGCTTCGGGTGTTTGAATCAGCAAGGCTTGTCCAATGCGCACAAGTGCGGTGCTGCCCTGCTATCTCACGGCTCAATGTCCTGGGAATGGAAGTTGTTTGCAGTTAATTATGATGCACGATTATTTTTATTAGTGGATCAAAATCGTTACCAGAGATGCCTTATGTGCTTGGCATTTTGGAATTGGCTACATAGCACGTTACCTTGTTGCAGGGAATGAGTGGATGAATGCTTAACTCTTATTTTTTAACAAGAGAGATTAACACCCCTTGAATAATGTTAGTAGACAGGAATTCCTGATGGTGATTCTAACTTGTCTTTTTCCATTCAGGCCAATGTGGTTTGTGTGGTGTATGACGTCACCCAAGAGGACACCATTGACAAGGTAATGTCAGGTTACTGCTCTTCACGGATACATTGGCATGGGCCTCATTTGCTTACATTACATTCAGCCAGTAAAACGCAGTCGCCTTCCTCTGCTCTGTCTCGTTACTTTGGAATCTACCACTGTCTTCAGTACTGGAACTTGGGTGAGGCCTGACAGAATAAGGACCTGGTGTCCTGTGTTATTGGCCCAAATGAACATGTGATTTTTTAAAAGTAGGTTTCCTTTATATTAAGGTAAAAGATACCTTTTCTGTAGTTGGTTTGCTTTGTTTGCGCCTAGGAACAGCTCCACCACACAAAGCCCATCCGCAACTGGCGCCGGCATACAGTATGTTCCAGTAACAGCATTTGTATAAATAATAAGCTGTCAGGATAATATTCCCATTCATTCGCTGAGCCTGTCCCAGGCAGCAGGGGCCCAAGGCAGGATTACACCCTGAATGGAATTGCAGTCTATCGTAGGGAATACAGTGTTGCCAACAGTTTGATTTTTGAGATTTGTCTGCTCAAACACGCCTACTAATCTTGGTAATTAGCTGATTGAGCATGGAAATTTGTATTCTCTGTTGGATCCTCGCCTTCCAGGACACACACACACACACACACACACACACACACACACACACGCTGCAGAAAGAATCCAGAGTGCCTGCAGGAAACCCACTGGAAATGAATTGTATCCATGTGTTTTATATGTCGGGTGTAAGATGTTTGTCTTGGATTAACTTTTTGGCAGGCAGACGAGTTACTGATTGTTTGCCAAAGGCAGTGGGAGAAGAGCAAATGCTCACTGAATATCTTTTACTTCTGAGGAAAGTAACAAATCCAGCCAAAAGTGAGACAAGAACATTGTGTTCCTCAGTTACAGACATGAAGAATTGGAATGTATTACATGTATATAAAGTCACATCTGCTTTGCTCTTTGTCACTTCGTAAAATTTCTGTTTGAATTTATGAATTGTCCAACTTTGAGATCTCTGTCCTTACCCGTTGTGCCCTATAATGATTCACATTGATACCAAATGTTACAGGGATTGTATTAAACTAATGTACCAGGAAACACATATGTTGACACCATTAACAAAATGTCAAGTTATCAGATTTTGGTGGACCCCTAATTTCATTAAAAAAAAAAATATCTCACCTATTTCATCAGTGTCATCTCCTGAAATTGATTCCTTAAATACACTGTAGAGCTACACCAAATCACCTTGTGTGTTAATTATGCTAACATTTATATACATGCCCATGATGTATGCAATAAAAATGTTTTATTTTAGAATCTACGATTTTTAAGGCTATGTTAAGTGTAATTTTTGGTACATTGTATAGCATTTTTTATCCTATCAAAAATATTTGTCATAATTATTTACGTCCTTCTGCTTGATATTCTATGTAGTTAGTTTTTACCAATATTTTCTTCTAGATTCGAACCAAATGGATCCCTTTAGTGAATGGCAAAGCAGAAAAGGGAAACAAGTAAGTCTTACACTGCAGTACACTGCATGATTTTAATAAATGTATAGCATGTACACATTATGATGTATTTGTATTGGCTGTTGTTGCAGGGTGCCTATAATCTTGGTTGGAAACAAGTCAGACCTGCGTTCTGCAAGCTCAATGGAATCCATCCTGCCCATCATGAACCAGTTCTCTGAAATTGAGACTTGTGTTGAGGTTAGACCTACATACATTGTTTTTGTGCACTAGGTAGCGTTCTGGTCTCATATCTCCTGGGTTCTGGGGTTGATTCTGGGTCCATATCTGTGTGCTGTGTGTCCTGCCCTTCAGCCATATGCATGCTTGCATGGGTCACGGGCTGAGTGTTACCCTGCTTTGAATAAGCTGTTTTGGTAAAATGAATGCCCTTAAGCTGTGAATCTGTGAAGAAGCTAAGATTAAATATTATTTTCAGGTGTTAATTTTAAGAAATGTTGAACTCCTGGTGTAAAGATGTTGGATGGATGGATGGTTGGAGTGAGTGAGTCATACTGAAATGGATTGAAAAGAGACCCAGTGTACAAAAAGTGCTCCAGGAACTGAGAATGGCCCCCGCTCAGCTAGTGCTGTGCGGTATAAACGGTATACGATATAAATTTGGGGGAGAGATTTTGATTATACCGCCCTACCGCAGAAATTTCTGCTCCTCGCCCGCAAAAATGACGTAATGAAATCGCGTCAAATAATTAATAATTTATTATTTATATGGAAATTGTTTATGTGATTATTGCTGCACGCGGCAGCAGAGTCCTGCACGGGTCTGATTTTGATAAACCGCACCCGCCAGTACCCGTCATACTTAAACCCGTATCCGAACCGTTATCTGACAGAAATAAAATAAAATTCACCCGATACACTATAAATACCGACACCCGAATGAAAATCAGTCAGATTAAAAATCAAAGACAAAAGTTTATTGCCACAACAAACGACTTGTACAACATCAGTTGAAAAGGCATAGCTAAATGTAAATGTTGCTTAATAACAGCCTAATGATAAGCAAAACAAATGGTAGTAGCCTACCTCCAAACTCAAATAATGTTTGATATTGCCATGCCCACACATAGCCTTGCCAGCTTACAATCAAATGTGTTAATAAAACTAATGTTATATAAAATGTACGTTAGGCTACCCTGCACAGTATTGGGTTTTATAGGCTACCTACGTGCACTGTCCATTTCCTTTGATTACCCGATTGGAATTACTCCGAGAAGGTGAAGACTAGCGTTTGGTGCAGTGCTTTATATTACTGTGTAAAAAATTACAGCTGATGGCCTCAGCTGACTACTTCGGCATCCATTTCGAACAACTGCATGAGATCGCGCCCGTTTTTTGAAAATGAAAGTGGGGAGAGATTTCCGGGAATGCGCGTGCAGGCATAAACTGATATGGATTTTACGCTCTATCATCTTGAATGCAGGGATTTTGTCACTAAAATATAGCCCTAGGGTATTTTTTGTTGGCACATGATGTTTTCAATTTGTTCGCAATTTAGACCCGTGATCTCCTGTGTCCGACCCGAACCCGTATCCGACACTGTAGAATATTTTTCACCCGCTTCATCAAACTTTCCCGGTCACTCGCGGGAACTCGAACCCGTGCAGGACTCTGCCTGGCAGGACCTTTATGAGAGAGATGGTCATACTGATATTGATGGAGTTATGACACTAGTCTAATTGTATTATAGTTTTGTAGCTTTTGGTTCGGTGTCTTGTTTTCTGCTTACCTACTGTTTACAAAACCAACCGGTGTTTTTAATATAAGATAAAACCAGGGAACTTGAAATGTTTTCATATTTTTTTCTATAATTGCAGATTTGCACTATCAGTATTCTACGTTCATGACTACTTTGAAATGTTTTATTATACAACTTCCTGCTGCAATGCCTTTGCTATGGACATATGTTACCCTTTCAAAAACCATTATATTGAAATTTCCAGATCAAATTATATACCACAATATATACCGTCTACTGTCTATGGTTCAAATTATACAGCAGTATGAATTTTATGCCATATCGCACAGCCCTACGCTCAGCCTTAATACCTGCAGCAGTGTCGGTTCTGTGTCATTGCACTAAAAATGTAGAGGTGACCAGAATGTTACTTAAAATAAAACAGTGGTGAGAATAAGGTGTTCTCTTCTTCCTTTCAAGTGCTCTGCCAAGAACTTGAAGAACATCTCAGAGCTTTTTTACTACGCGCAGAAGGCTGTGCTGCATCCCACTGCTCCACTGTATGACCCTGAAGACAAACAGGTGACCAGGCTGCCCCCTCATACAGCTCATACACTACAATCAGGCTGCTCCCTCATACAGCTCATACACTACAATCAGGCTGCTCCCTCATACAGCTCATACACTACAATGAGGCTGCCCCCTCATACAGCTCATACACTACAATCAGGCTGCCCCCTCATGCAGCTCATACGCTACAATCAGACTGCCCCCTCATGCAGCTCATACGCTACAATCAGGCTGCCCCCTCATGCAGCTCATACGCTACAATCAGGCTGCCCCCTCATGCAGCTCATACGCTACAATCAGGCTCTCCCCCCTCATATAGCTCATACACTACAATGAAGTGATTAGGCTGCCCCCTCATACCATACAGCTCATACACTACAATCAGGTGATTAGGCTGCCCCCTCATATCATACAGCTCATACACTACAATCAGGTGATTAGGCTGCCCCCTCATATCATACAGCTCATACAATACAATCAGGTGATCAGGCTCCCCCCTCATACAGCTCATACACTTCAATCAGGCGACCAGGCTGCCCCCTCATACAGCTCATGCGCTGCAAACAGGATACTTGGCTCTGACAGCTGACTTGGGAGTAGTTCCAGGCCTCTTCTGGCTGCTCAACATGGGGGAGCCCTTTCTCGAAGGGAATAAGCTGAACTCCATGTTTTCTGTTTCTTCAGCTCAGACCCAGCTGTGTTCGAGCTCTGAGTCGAATATTCATCGTATCTGACCAAGATAATGATGGGATTCTTAGTGACGACGAGCTGAACTGCTTTCAGGTAAGGGAATGTCGGGGTTGGCTGCTCCTGGGACACAAGGCCTTCTTGTCTCCAGTGATTCCCTCGGCTGCCATTAGTAGCCTGAGGGTGTATCTGTAGTGCATGTTTAAGTTCAGATGGATTTAGATCTGCTGACCATCCAGGCTACTGCAAGAAGCCGGATGCGTTAAGTTGATGGGAGCACTAACCTTCAGCATGTTACGTTCCTGTGGTGTTTACGTTACTCTGCCTGAGTCAGAGGGCAGAGTGCATCTCATTCTAACGGCCAGTACCATCAGAACACCAGCAAGTAAGTTGAATGAATCGAATTGGAAAATGGTGCCAACATGCTTGACGAATGGACTTTCTCCATGCCTTTAGTTTTCCCAGACATCGGGATATGTCGGGGTACCTCGGGGTACCTCGGGATACGTCGATACCTTGGGATACGTCAGACCGACTGACGTTAATTTCCAGTGTTCAGTTTTTTTATTCCTTTGCTCACTGAAAGTGCTGAATGGAGGGGAGCTCTGTAAGCTCTTTGTCTGCCAAACCCCAATTGTGTCAGCATGCATTGAAGTAACTTGTGCCGCCTACTGTGGATGTTCTCTCTTTTTTTTCGTCTTGTCACTGGGTTGCTGGTTGGGTGGTTCACCAACTCTAGTCGCTTTGTTGATTCGAATAATAAACATAGTGTTTTTAAATCCACGCTCCCTCACTTACACAATCCATGTCAAGTCTTAAACACCCCCCATTTAATTCTCCCCTTCTTGTATACTGATTTCATTTGCCTTCAGAAAATTTCAGATGAATTAGGGATTTGTCTATCCGTGTTCAGTTTAGGAAGAAGGCATCATTAATTACTTTAACTCTGGCTAAACAGTCTATCCTTTGATGGCAGTGAAGATGCAGAGAATTGAGGACTTTTTAGTAAAACAGGAACCCTTTACATAGACACATGAAACGTTTAAACTACAGATTATTGTATTTTGTGTTCTGTTCAAGGTTGTGTTGATTCTGACTTATTGTGGCATTAAAGTGATAAATGTAGGTCACATGTTTGCATGCATTTTGATGTATAATCGATCAGCCTGCTCAGCCACACATCCATCTTTAATCTCAATATGCTGCCAAGCCATCAGATGTTGCCCTTACGCTCGCAGGTTGTAGTTCTTATATCTAAATAGTAGAATGATCTGTGCCGCGCCCACACTCTGAGGCCGCCCCCTTAACATCACTGTCCTGATGCGCTGGCCTTGCCGTCGTCTTTCCTTATTAGAAGTCGTGTTTCGGGAATCCCCTGGCACCCCAGGCCCTGGAGGATGTGAAAACCGTGGTGTGGAAGAACACCAGCGACGGCATTCAGGACAACGGGCTGACGCTGAATGGTGAGCGAGACGGCGGGGCTTGTTCATGCCAGTCAGTGGTTAGAAACTGCAGGAGGTCGGTCATTAATACTGGTGGGACTGATTGTTTACTTCAAAAGACTATGTAACCAAAGTTAGCCAAATATGTGATGTTGATGTGAGAGCTAGCAGCAGTAGCGATGGTATGGCTACCTGTTTGTGTGACGTTTGGCTGATTTCTTCTTAAATGTAAGCTGGGTACGGCATTTTGACACTCTGCAGATTGTTGTTGATTGTTGAGCGATCAGAAATTCCATCCTTTGCCACAAACCTACCTGCATTTTTCTGTGCTAAAAATGGTCACAAAGATCTACCCATTATGAGTAGTGTCTCCTCCCCTCTGCTCTGCAGGCTTCCTCTTCCTTAACACGCTTTTCATCCAGAGGGGCCGACATGAAACCACGTGGACCATTCTCAGGAAGTTTGGCTATGACGACACGCTAGATCTGACAGATGACTTTCTCTATCCTCAGTATGTCTGTCGCCTTGATTAAAAATGCTCATCTTTTTCACTCTGTGATGGTCACTGCAGCGTAAATCACAGATTCCCATCAGTGAAATGAATTAGTGCAAAGGTCTAAGATCTCTGCATAACGGTAGATGCGTTTGCTTCCTTTTGGGCCAGACTCCATGTTCCAGCGGCCTGCACGACAGAGCTCAACCACCACGGCCAGCAGTTCCTGCAGAAGTTGTTTGAGAAGTACGACGAGGTGCGACTGCGTATCTCTGTCTGTGCAAAACACAACTCGTACAAGGTCGGCCTGCAGGTTGCACAGTTGACGCTTGTCGTTGTTTTGCTTTGACTAGGATAAGGACAGAGCGCTGTCTCCGGCCGAGCTGAAGAAGCTGTTTGCTGTGTGTCCCCACATACCATGGGGTCCCGATGTCTATGCAGCAGTTCCTGTTAACAGTGACGGCTACATATCCTTACATGGATACTTGTGTCAGTGGATGTGAGTAGAAACGCATGCCTGCTTACCGTCTGCTTTTCAGTAATATCCCATTCTACGTGATTGCAGCTCTTTCCGTCCTTTCACCTATAGACATTCTTGTACTTTTTCCAGTTTCTTGGTGTTTACGGCAGCTGACTTGCAGCCTGTATTGCAGGCTGACCGCGTACCTGGATGTCCGTTGCTGTCTGGGATATCTTGGTTACCTTGGTTACCCCGTGCTCACAGACCAGGACTCGCAGATTGCAGCAGTGATGGGTATTTCTTCTGTTTCTCACGCGTGTCACATGAAGATTTCGGCTACAGTTGTATGTAGAACCTATAGATTAATCATTACAGTAGGTAAAGGGCCAGGGATTCTTTCACGAGCATCATTTTGCATATTTCCATAAAAGCAAGTTTAGGTGAACTCAATTTTTGCCATTTTTTAATGACTTCCTGCATTAGCTGTCAGTCCGGAAACTGCAAAAAGAAAACTGCAGCACTAAATAGCTGGAGATAGGAAAGAACAAGGAAATAATTGTTCTTTAACAGGCCTTCAGAAAGTACTGTATTCGTTAATCAGAAATCGGCAGAGTGCAAGAATTGATGAACTGCATCAGTAAGCAGAAGAAAAGCATGTCGGGTTTGAATCATCATGAATATTTGTTTGAAAAATACAAGACAAACCTTTTGTCCTGAACATCACAACAGAATCGGCCTAAGATGGTCTGTTATTTTATGTCGCTCAGGGATAGGCAGTGGCTTTTGAAGTCCTAGTATTGTTAGGCTGCTATCTGTTACGAGATATGAGGTATCCATACATAATATGGCATTCATTTTAATTGTAATATGCCCAGCTTCACAACCCGTCAGGAATATAATCAATCTTTAAACCAGTTGTTATGTTTTCCACTTCTTAGCTAGTTCATTGGTGCGTCTTAAGTATGTGTAATATGTATAAATTACATTTATACAGACGCTCCTCTACTTGTGAAAAAGATACGTTCCGAATGGCCGTTCGTAACTTGAAATGTTCGCAAGTCATTATTCAACATCATTTTAAGGGTATACGCAAGTACAAAGGACTAGGATGCTGGGAGTACGCACGCTACACTGCTGCGTGGAGGGAGTAGCGGCCAGAAGTCGTACTAGGCAGAATTGGGGTGCAGAAAAAAAATTGTTACGGACAGGAAACAGGAGCCCAGTGAACACAATTTAGACTTGGTCCTCTTCGTTCGTATGTATGAAAGTTCGTAAGTAGAGGAGCATCTGTACCTCAGTTGAACATATTTTTTGTGCTACTGGAAGACTCAATTCATCACTTATGATATAATGCAATTAAATTCTGTGTATTATTGTCATCAAAGCCTTAAATGTTTGCCAAATTCATTTTACATTTTGATTCAAACGTTAAGTCGTGTTCATTTGAAGTTGATTTCCTAGAGTGATTTATTAGTTTGTGTGTTTCTGCAGTGACGAGGGAGAAGACCATAGACCTAGAGAAGGGACAGACCCAGAGAAGTGTGTTCCTCTGCAAGGTCTTTGGGTGTCATGGTGCAGGCAAGACTGCCTTCCTGCAGACCTTCCTGGGTCATGGCTTATCGGTGAGCAGCCCATTTTCATAAGCATGACAGGCTAGAGGGTGTCTGCCTGTCTGTACTTTCCTCTGGTTAGTGAAAGTCTGTTGTTTTAGTTTTACTGTGTAGTACTCCTCTACGTAAATGCAACGAGTTTTATACATACAAAGGTTTTATATTTGTTCTCATACTGCTAAATTATCACCTTTTTGGTGGATATATAAACTGTATGTTTACGTGAGGCACCCAAGTGCAGGAACCATTTAAAATTGATGGAATTATATTACATAATAATAATAATATTACCCATATATCGACTATTTAATAGATGAGCAGAAGGCCCTAGCTAGATGTAAATGCATATTGAATAAATGATTTTTAGCATCTTTAAACACACATTTAGATATAGATCATGTTTAAAAAGTCAATTGCTTGTGAACCACATTATTGAAACAATTATAGCTCAATCTGCAACAGAATTGTGATCTGCAAAAAGCTCATATCTGCCGCCTGTTTCGAGCTGCTGCTCTCATCTCTCGGTATTTTTGGTTTGCATCCCAGAGACTAACGAGTGATGCAGGTGCCGTTCGCCGCTACACCATCAACACCGTCCACGTTAACAACCAGGAGAAGTACTTGATCGTAGGTATACTTGGTGAGACATCAGCCACAGGGTGACCCAGAAAGATACGTGTGTCACAGCGCGTCTTGCCTCCCCAGCTGAACAGGATGGACGCAGACGGAGAATTCAAGCCCTCAGATGCTGTATGTGACGTGGCCTGTTTGATGTACGACGTCAGTAACCCCAAGTCCTTCAGCTACTGCGCCAGTATCTACAAAGTGAGTCTTTGACTTGCTTCTCTCTGGGGGTTTTCTGTTTGGGTTATTACTGATGTAATAATTCCCCTTAAACTAGTAGGGCGCCACTCATACTGTCAGAATGAACCGTAAACAGCCATGCCTGTTAGTAATCACTCCATATGATCAAGGGATTTGAACATGTCAGTGCATGAAGAACTTGCTGATATCTGAGCCTTACTCACTTGCCCTTTAGGATATGATTCCTGCCACACACAACATTTATTTTATGGTGTTTATAGATATTATTTAAAATGTTTGAATTTTATAACAGACATGGGCAGTCTGAGACTCTGTTCACTGCTGTACACAATAGCATCTCTGTGTTTGTGGGTTATGTATAAATTACGTTGTAGGGACCAAATGTCTCCACAGTGTGACAAAATCCTTTTATTTTGATGATGAGGGGACCATTTTTCAATCCTCACAAGGGCTAAACTCAGTTTTATAAAAATATGTGACTGCAGTCGGTCCTGGCGAACAGGCAGAGGCGCTGCTGCTGCTGTGTGTCTCTCACCCCCC
>JABFEB020000044.1:9262480-9275981 GCA_019775895.2 Stomatorhinus ivindoensis
AGACTGGAAAACTGGGTCAGTGAGGGGGAAGGGAAATCCTGGGTGTGTAGTGTAGTGGATGGGGAGGGAGAGAATGTGGGAGATTTCGCCAATCTTTTCGTCAAAGTAGCTGGAAAAATCTTCAGCAGACAGGGAGGATGGAGCAGGAGGAGTTGGATGGTTGAGTAGTGATGAAAAGATGTTATGGAGTCTGCCGGGATCATGTGAGGATAGCTCTAGTTTTTTCTTATAAAAGGCAGTTTTAGCTGCAGACACATGTTAAGAGAATTTGGATAGCAGAGTACGGTAGGAAGACAGATCTGCATCAAGTTTAGATTTCTTCCATGTCTGCTCTGCTACCCGCAAAACTGCAACACCATGGAATTCGAAGGATGTTGAGCTGGGGGAGAGAGATGCGTGTGAAGCACCAGTTCCGAGGCAGTAACAGACCTGTGCCACCACCCCTTCCAGTCTGGCGTGGAGAGTGAGAGAAAGCATGGGCAGTGGAGAGAGCTGCTGGTGTAGCCGAGTTCTCTGGGGATATCCAGGTCTCTGTTAGAGCCAGAAAGTCAAGAGAATGGTGGGAAGCAAGGGCAGAAATGAAATCAGCCTTCTTTACAGCCGACTGGCAGTTCCAGAGGCCGCCCAACACCCTACGTTGGGACTGGGATGACAGGGGAAGGTAGATAAGATTATGGGCTGAGCGGCGCCTGGATGTTGGATGGAATCTTCTTGATTTAAGGGATAAGAGGACTGGGATAGGTCTGAGGCACATGGCTGCAGTGATGGTGTGAGTTCGCAAAATTGAGGATAAGATAGAAAATAAAGAAGGATAGAAAGAGTAGTAGCAGATTAACTGCACATAGACTTGGATGCTTTATCCTTGATTGACATACCATCCACAACCTTCTCTAACTTCTGAATATCATCAAAATTGCAGTGTCCCAAAATCTCATGCCACGTCTGAATATCATAGCAACTCATACATTGATCAAACATTTCCATAAACTCAGACAGCATAAACACCACTTGGAGACTGGATGCTGTGAGGACACTCAATCAATTGTTTATTGGTGCAGGTGCAGCTTAAATAGGAAATCACATGGCATGGTCACATGACACACACACCTGCGAGTAATCCACATTAACTGGGATCACGTCCATTAGCCAATCAATCAATTAACATTCATACACGCATATCCCTGTTCTTCATATATGCATTCCCACTGTGGCCCCAAGCTGTATTTCTATGAGTATGGAGATATTAGAACTGGGGAGGGGGGTATTCCATGAAGCAGGATTTCTCAGTGAGCTGGGTTAACTTAAGGTAGAAGTCAATCATGTACAATGTTAACTCAGCTAACTGAGACCCCCTGCCCTCCTTCCCTTGTCTATCTTATCACATAATCGATCACAAATGCTTCATTTCCTCAAAGACCATATTTAGCAGTGATCTCTTCACACAGGCTTTGCTATATTCTGATAATTTCGGTACCATAATTCTATATTATAATTTGTATCACTGGCCTGAAAATTAGACACATTTCCTGTCCCTGTTATAATTATGATACACAAATTACTGAAATAGAAGGAAACTGTACTAGGAGTATGACTAATCTTCAGGTGTAACTGAAATCATTAATATAAAAACAATCAATAGAAAGTCAACTAAAACAAAACAGTTAAAGACTTATGTAAGACTTTGCTAATATGCCATATCATAATCTCTGCACTGTTCCAGTTATATAATATGCCCTGACAGAGTAACTGTAACAAAGACACAAAGATCAGGCCAGTTTCCTGAACATTAGAAAATACCATTTCCATACCAGGAGTCGAACCCAGGCCACCTGGATGATAATCAGGACTCCTAACCTCTAGACAAGGGTTGGCCAATCTTAACAGCAAAGGGCCGGTGTGTATGCAGGTTTTCGCTGCAACTTCCAAATTACATTACTAATTAGAGGACTGATTGGCTGAAGAGTTCTCACACCCGGGTTTGAACAGCTGTCCAAAAGGTTATCTCAAAAACCTGCAAACACACCGGCCCATTGTGGATAAATCGGTAGCATTGAGCGGCATCAGAGTAAAAGGAAGCCAAGGACGAGCCAGCCAGGAGTCGAACCTAGAATCTTCTGATCCGTAGTCAGACACGTTATCCATTGCGCCACTGGCCCATGTGATGGTGTGATCCACACGAGTCCCAAACCGCAATGGGTTGAAACGCATTAGCATCCAGTTCATTCTTGTGTCGATTTCACATTTCAAATATTGTCGCAAGGAATGTCATCTTTTTAGGTAGCAATAGTGCTTATGAGAATGACGGATACAAGATCAACTCAAAGTAAATGTTACAGTCTGAAAATACGGGACGCTTCTCGAATCTGTCTGGCATCTTCGTGCCCCTTTGCATTTTGTCGAATTTAATTGTGTCTGATCTGACTTGTCGCGGACTGTGTTATTAAAGGGTAACGTGGCACGGCAACACAACCTACAACTGGAGGGAATCGGCGCTGAGATTTTTCATTGCCTTGGCTTAAAATTATTAAAAGTCTGTTTACACCAAAGTGTGGCAATAAAGCACTTAAGGTGACGGTCAATTACTTGATAGGGCCATCTAATGACTCATCAGTATTTCCAGCAAGATCACCAGGAAGGGGGTTTCCGTTGCCTTAGCGTCGGAGCTCCATGATTAGATACAAGGCGCGAGATACCAATAACCTCAATCCCCATACCGGGAGTCGAACCCGGGCCACCTGGGTGAAAACCAGGAATCCTAACCGCTAGACCATATGGAACAAGGGGCTGCCCTCCTTCTGTGAGCTCCGTGCCTGCAGCTAATGACAGGAAGCCAGTAAATTGGTAGCATTGAGCGGCATCAGAGTAAAAGGATGCCAAAGACGAGCCAGCCAGGAGTCGAACCTAGAATCTTCTGATCTGTAGTCAGACGCGTTATCCTTTCCGCCACTGACCCATGTGATGGTGCGTTCCACGCAAGTCCCAAAGAGCAAAGGGTTGAAACATTTTAGCATCCAGCTCATTCTTGTGTCGATTTCACACTTCAGCTGAGTTTAAAGTAGGCCTATTTCCAAAAACAGCTTCTTCCCCTGTGTAACAAATAAGTCTGTTTACATCAAAGTGTGGCAACAAAAATTGTGTAAGATGACGGTCAATTAACTGAGAGGTCCATCTAATGACTCGTCAGGATTTCCAGCAAGATTGCCATGAAGGGGGTTTCCGTTGGCTTAGCACGGGAGTTCCACGATTAGATACAAGGCTCGAGATGCCAATAACCTGCATTCCCATACTGGGAGTCGAACCCGGGCCACCTGGGTGAAAACCAGGAATCCTAACCGCTAGACCATATGGGACAAGGCACTGCCCTCCTTCTGTGAGCTCCGTGCCTGCAGCTGATGACAGGAAGCCAGTAAATCAGTAGCATTGAGCGGCATCAGAGTAAAAAGAAGCCAAGGACAAGGCAGCCAGGAGTCGAACCTAGAATCTTCAGATTCGTAGTCAGACTCATTATCCATTGCGCCACTGGCCCATGTGATGGTGCGCTCCATGTGAGTCCCAAAGAGCAAAGGGTTGAAACGCATTAGCATCCAACTCATTCTTGTGTCAATTTCACACTTCAGCTGAGTTTAAAGTAGGCCTATTTCCAAAAACAGCTTCTTCCCCTGTGTAACAAATAAGTCTGTTTACACCAAAGTTTGGCAACAAAAATTGTGTAAGATGACGGTCAATTAACTGAGAGGTCCATCTAATGACTCGTCAGGGTTTCCAGCAAGATTGCCAGGAAGGGGGTTTCCGTTGCCTTAGCACGGGAGTTCCACGATTAGATACAGGGCGCGAGATACCAATAACCTCATTTCCCATACCGGGAGTCGACCCCCGGCCGCCTGGGTGAAAACTGCCTACTTTCAGCTTTAATGTAACAAATGTTTCAACCCCCTATTGGCCAGTTGAAGAATTGTTTCAACAAAATGTTTCACAGCCGTCCCGACCGATTGGCCAACCCAGGCGACTGGCCCCGTGTGCTTGGCCAGTGCGACAAGGACCCGCCCACCCGCTGCGCGCTCGTATGAATGAAGGTCACGGCAGCACGGACATTCCCTTCGCATCTGTGACGTTTTTGGCTTCGCGTCCAGCATCCTAGACACTGCTCACATTTATGGCCACAAAACTGCTAATTTTGAGCAAAATCTCTCGTATTATTGTTTTTTTAGCTGTTTGACCACGGGTAAGGTATTCTTCGTATTTTTTTGTGTACAAAATGCATTGCGTGAAGAACAGAAAGTCATTCTATGGGGAAAATGCATTTTGTGGAGTAATTAATTTTATTTTGTGTGTCTTATCTGAATTGTTGTGGATGGTGTTATTCATGGGACTCATCAGTGTTTCCAGCAAGTTTACCAGGAAGGGGGTTTTCGTTGCCTTAGCACGGGAGTTCCACGATAAGATACAAGGCGCGAGATGCCAATAACCCAAATTCCCATACCGGGAGTCGAACCCGGGCCACCTGGGTGAAAACCAGGAATCCTAACCACTAGACCATATGGGACAAGGCGCTGTCCTCCTTCTGTGAGCTCCGTACCTGCAGCTGATGACAGGAAGCCAGTAAATCAGTAGCATTGAGCGGCATCAGAGTAAAAAGAAGCCAAGGACGAGCCAGCCAGGAGTCGAACCTAGAATCTTCTGATGCGTAGTCAGACGCGTTATCCATTGCGCCACTGGCCCATGTGATGGTGCGTTCCACGTGAGTCCCAAAGAGCAATGGGTTGAAACGCATTAGCATCCAACTCATTCTTGTGTCGATTTCACACTTCAAATAATGTCGCGAGGAATGTCAAGCCAAGTAAATCCGTAGCATTGAGCGGCATCAGAGTAAAAGGATGCCAAGGACGAGCCAGCCAGGAGTCGAACCTAGAATCTTCTGATCCGTAGTCAGACACGTTATCCATTGCGCCACTGGCCCATGTAATAGTGGACTCCACACGAGTCCCAAAGAGCAAAGCATCCAGCTCATTTTTGTGTGTACATATTATACGGCCTTTTTATTTCCTGGCTGTTGCAACAAGTACATTTCCCCAGTGTTTCATCAATAAAGTCTTATCATCATTGTAGTTCCTTTTTTATATTTTCGTTTTATGGTCTCTGCTTAAGGGTGAAATTGAGCTAAAGGTGTTTCTTGTAGCGCAATAAGGTGGGCGAATGCAGCCCAATTTAATCGGTACTTATTTGTTTTTTATTGTACGATACCATTTTTGTATTCCCATACTGTTGCGTACCATTTGTAGTTTTCTTGTTGAAGCAATGCAACCAGCTGGAGTATCGCTCATAATTTTGTTGTAATTTTTACAATGACAACAAAGTCATTCTATTCTATTCTTCTTTCAATGCTGACGAAGAAACATGACATGAGTTCATGAGTTTAAATTGAACTTTATCCTTTTTACAAGCAATTGTCTTCATTGACTTTAAGTGAGGACTGTTTTACCTTTTTAATACTATAAAAATCCCTCAGTTTAATGTTATTTTCGCCATGGGCATTGCCACTTTCCCCCCCACCCCGCATTTAACATAAAATATTAGTTTACTCAGCACTGTTTCTATTGCTCCACAAAAGAATCAATTCCACTTGAACGATAGGAGAACACACACTGAAAGACCACTCTGAGTTTTCCGGTATTCTGTCATAACATCCTACCTATCAAGACGTACTATTGAGCATTTCTGTGCATGTGCAGTTCCATCGTCTTTGGGTTAGGGTTAGGTTTTAGGTAAGACTTTTATCGGTTTTTGGGGGTTAGGGTAAGAGTTAGGGTTAGAGCTATCGATTTGCACTATGGTAAGATGTTTTGATAAATTAGGACATATTGTCAGAACAGTTGCCTACAACTCACCACACGCGAGTGAAGTGAATTTACAGTGCAGCCCATAGACAGTAAAGGTGCAGGCTGCTCAATACTGGAGGAGGTAACATCAGCCCCACTGCCATCTCACAAACACACAGGCGCTATTCTGGATGATGGACTGCCAGAATAGGGAAATTCACTGTAAGTGTTATCTATCCTTGTTTAGTAAATTGCCATCAGTATAGAGAGCTCTTTTTATATCGTCCTTGTAGCTGCTAAATACACTCATTTATTAAAGCCATGAAGTTCTTTGCCTGCTACCTTAGAATTTCCAATGAATACGTGTTTGTGAAAATGTTTAGGCTTTAGTCTGGATTTATCGCTTCCATGGTGCACCAAACCACTGACAAATGACATGCTCTGCTAGCCAAGTTTAGTAGCCATAAGGATACACCAATTTTTTCTGGAGGAAAATTAACCATTTAGATCAATTAACCAATCGGTAAAATAGTCAATAGATGAATCGATAGGAAAATAGTCGTAAGTGCCAGTCCTACTTTAAACAATATTTAGCAAATTTTAATACAAAATATAAAATTAAGTGCTAGTGGAAACAGACATCTAGATATCATGTCATTGACCTGTATGCGAACACGAATCATTTTGCAGGTTGGTGACTTTATAAATAGGTAGGTGTATGTATTAATCATTTATCTATTTTTATTCATGTATAATATACATTTGCTGTGGTCCTAAGCTTACTCTACTCCTGAGCCTAAGGTTAGTGTAGAATTTTTTGCATATGCTCGTTTAGTAGTGCATGTTCTCTCCATCTCTTTTCACAATTTGTCTACCACTCTAGCAGGATAGTGTCAAAGACACTGGAGACATAAGTCGGTCTTGTATCTTTGCATAGTTTTCCTCTTCTGTTTGGCTATTTTGTACCTGTTTGTTTGGTAGTGAAACAACTGTTGTAAACTCCAATGTGACAAGAATGCTGGGTAGTATGTCAAAAATAGAGCATTACAGTCTGGATGAGGGGGTAACTTGGTACATATAGAAAATTGTCACTAAAAATGCAAATAACAGACACATTACTATAATTTAAATTATTACATTGTGTTATATCCCGAAAAGGCTTAAATGTTACTCCGGTTTTGTCCGGACCTGTCGTCAGTCTGCAGGAGATTCCATGATTATGTGGAATTGCTGAGCTGTTGTCAGTCCCTGAATTCTATTAGTTCAGCCGTGTCTAACATGATCACATGACAGTGTGCTGCAAATGCCACAGAAAAACCAGCAAATGACTGAACCACACTCATCTTTACCCCCTCTCCACTGCCTCCCCTTACTCTAATTTAATTTAATTCTCTTAAATGAAAGTGGCAAGCGTTTTTCCTGCACTTTGAATCTGATTCATCATGGTTTTACTACAGTAAAATGTAGATGTACTGTTTATTATGTATTTGTGTATTTCTGCGTAATCTAATTTGATCCCTCTTTCCTGGCTTTAGCAATCACAGTTATGTTCTAATTTATAAGAGACGGGAAAGGACTGCGGTATGCTTCATTATCAGAACTAATCGTTATGACTGCTCATTATATTCTAACTTCTAGAATAAACCCAAGACCCTAAGCGTAAGCCTGCTTCTGCACAGAATGTTATTTTTGCGTTCGTTGACTAAAAATCCACCATGAAACAGATGTTTAACAGAAAGCTAAGAAATAATAAAAAAGAATAACACGCAAACGACATGCATAAAACAATTCAAGTCTTTTTTTTTTTTACTGGAAACTTAACGTGAAAAGCAGGCTTGTCTTGAGAGCCTGTGTATGCGTGATGTTTATACACACCACCATAGCAGATAAGTGTTCACATTAGTATGTGACTGCATTCTGGCAAACCTCTTTTGTAAAAACAGGTGTGTGTCTATTGGCTGGAATGTCTATCATTATGTGAATAAAAGTGGTGGAGAATCCAAGTCAGTGACCGCCCAGATGAACCTAATCAAGTCAGAATAATATAAGGATAAAAAATGTCTTTCTGCACTCGTGTGAGAGGACACACCCGCTGGGTGAGTCAAATGTTAGCCTGCAGCATGAACACACTGTTGCTCACTTGTATTTGTTTGGTCGGCTGCACAATCAGCCGGTGGCAGTCAATGTGGCGGAACTCAGCAGCAAAGAGCCCGAAGAGCAGGAAGAAGGACATGACCAGAGCCCATTCACAGATGGCGGACGCCGATCGGAGCTCCTTCTTGTGCAGGATGGACACTAAGGAGCGTCAAGGAGCACCAGTGAGGAGTGGGTGTTGTCAAGACAGGTGGAGACCATGCTAAAAATGTTGCAAAATGATGTTCTGCTGTTTCTCTGCTGTTACTTGACATGAATAAGTGCCTGGCATTTAATGAAGCCTTGTGGGTTCCAGAGCCTCGTGAGGGTTCACGTCATTCTGAATCTGACGGTTCTTTCCTTAAGGAAATAATAAGCCTCCCGTCCCCCCAACACCACACACCCAATGAAGGATACTGGCCACAATGAGGGCAGTGCAGATGGTGCCCAGGAGGGCACGGAGTGGGCCCACCCAGGACCGGTCCAGGGACGGCTCCGTCTTGTAGGTGAGCCACAGCTGACGCCAGAAATAGGCCAATCCCACGATGAAGGCCAGGAAGGCTCCCAGCAGGTGGACCTCTATCAGTACCGATTGCTAAGAGAGAAGGGCAGGGGGGCGCCAGTGAGTCAAGAGCCACACAGGGACATGGTGAACCCTGAAAGACGGACGGTATCCTGTGGCATTTAAATTCAGAAGAAAAGCAGGAACTGGCTCTGTGGTGCGCAGTAGTTGAGCACTTAGACTTGGTAGTGAGCAATAACCAATGGAAGCTTGGCACAAACGACACAGTGCATATGCCTTTCAGCTCTACACACTCAAGCCTCAGCGCAAGAGGGCCCTCGGTGTCACCACATGGCCGAACCCCCCCCCCCCCCCCAGTTAAACCCGATTCACACCGCCACCCTAAGGGACTCACCTGGAAGTTTCCGATGAGGGAGATGCCCAGGGTGGAGACGAAGCCCATGACCAAGCTGGCCACATTGGCCCTGCAGTTTTGTCCATAGTCCCTGATCTGTTGGAAACGTATCACGACAATCCACAGAACTGGAAGATGGAGAGTGAGAGAGAAAGAGAGAGAGAGTGAGTGAGTGAGTAACCACAAGGAAGCACAATCAGGTCAACTGCACGGCTTTAGCATAGACTCACCCAGAAGAGCACACAGGTTGATGATTTGACTGAAAATGCAGCTCTGAGGGGCGAATGTGCCACAGGTACTGGGAGAGGAAAGGAGATATCAGGAGTACTGAACCGGGAAACCAGGAAAGGAGGTGTCGGGGGTAACCGCCTGAAACTGGGAAAACCAGGAAAGGAGGTGTCGGGTACCGTCCGAAACTAGGAAAGGAGGTGTCGGGCTACCGTCTGAAACCAGGAAAGGAGGTGTCGGGGTACCGTCTGAAACCAGGAAAGGAGGTGTCGGGGGTACCACCCGAAACTGGTAAAACCAGGAAAGGAGGAGTTGGGGTACCATCTGAAACCAGAAAAGGAGGAGTCGGGGTACTATCCGAAACCAGGAAAGGAGGTGTCGGAGGTACCGTCTGAAACCAGGAAATGAGGTGTCAGAGTACCGCCTGAAACCAGGAAAGGAGGCGTCAGAGTACTGCCCGAAACCAGGAAAGGAGGTGTCAGAGGTACCATTCGACACCAGGAAATGAGGTGTTGGGGTACCATCCGAAACTAGGAAAGGAGGTGTCGGGGGTACCGTCCAAAACCAGGAAACGAGGTGTCGGGGGTACCGCCTGAAACCAGGAAAGGAGATGTCGGGGTACCGCCCGAAACCAGTAAATGAGGTGTCAGGAGTACTACCCGAATCCAGGAAAACCAGGAAAGGAGGTGTCAGGGGTACCGCCCGAAACCAGGAAAGGAGGTGTCAGGGGTACCGCCCGAAACCAGGAAAGGAGGTGTCGGGGTACCATCCGAAACAAGGAAAGGAGATGTTGGAGTACCGCCCGAAACCAGGAAAGGAGGTGTCGTGGTACCATCCGAAACAAGGAAAGGAGATGTTGGAGTACCGCCCGAAACCAGGAAAACCAGGAAAGAGTGCTGCCTGAAATCTACATAAAGCTTCTAGTTAATATTGAAACTTCATTCCAAGAACAAGTAAATGACTCAAAAAGGAACTAAAATCTAGGTTTCATTCTTAAATGAAGGTCATTACATATTTATCAATAAAACCAAAAATCATACTCATATTTTCACATGTCCTTATTAGAACCAAATGATCTCATATATCTATCAGGATATTACCTCAGTTAGATCTGTATGAGCTCCTCAGGAATAGACACACAAAAAAATGTGATAAACTCATATTATCTGCTCTACTAGCACCTGATCAGTGTGGAATGGAAGTTAAATTGTCACCCTACCTGATATAGGGAAACTCCATTGTCAGGTTGACTGTTCCGTTTGACACGGCAATCCCAAACCTGGAGTGACAGAGGGCTTGATGTCACTCAGAGCGATTACTCAATTTACGTTTGCAAAGAGGCACATCAGAAGGCCAAAGAAGTTATACTCACACTGCCCACATTCCCAGTGTTCCAGCAACAGCCAATGAGATCGGAAGCAGCGCCCAAGCCCACATTTTACAGCCACTCAGATCACTAGGAAAACACAAGATGGAGATGTGCTAAATATGAAGATCAATGTCTGGCAATTCGACACAGTCTGGGTGTAAATCCGAAGAATCGAACATGTCACGGCTTCCGTGAAGAAGAAATTGCTCATGATTCCACATCAGAGCGAGCCCAATAATGTCCATTTACCAGACACAAGGTTAAGAAAGCAAAACGACAGATAGATTTAACAAGGAAGACAGACTTGGAGGGGGATGTGGGGGTATCAGACAGAGCACGAGGGAGTCAAAAGAGTTGAAGGAGTGAGAGAGCGAGTCAAACTAAAAGCAAAACAACAGACAAAAAGAACATAGTGCTTTTCACCCAGCTGTGAGAAATGTGTCATATGCTGGTTACATTATTTCCAGGCCAGACACGCTGTGCTGAAACATCTTCTCATTTGGATTCCTGCATAAACTAGACGTCCAGTTTACATTAAGAATCCAGCAAGCGATGCCGCATGACCTACGACAGGAAAAGGTGGATCCGCCCGGCACCGCCTTAGGAAAGATGAAGAAAAAGTTCGAAATGAAGAGATGGAACAGAAAATGTGATGAGGCCTCTTACAGTCTTCGTCCGATGGGCAGAATGAGAGTAACCAGATCTACACAGCACTTCTCCTGCCCGAAAACTCCTCCCCCACCCTTGACTTGATGCAAACCATCACATATGAGTGGCTGGATCCTCACTTCTGCTATAAAGTGTGGGTTGAACTTTGACCCATCTCAAGTGCATTCTGCTCAGACTAACACTCCTCTGATGATATCGCTTGTCACCAGCATCAAGCATTGACGGCAGTCATGAGCAGGCCAAAGTCGGAGTATTTCTGCCGTAGTTGATGCCGACATGTTGCAGATTAGGAAACAGGAAGGAAGAACAATATGAGGTGCAAAACTAGTAGTTATTAATGGTCTAGTGCAGACTGTGTCTGATAAAATCTCACTCGATTCATAAGATTAATAAGTCACCCTCATGCATAACTAAATAAAATAATCCTCAAAATAATCCTCAGTTTCAGTATTTTCTCCACGTTGCAATGAAACAGGCATATGCAAGTGAGTAGCTTAGGTTATTTGATCACAATTCATCCATTTAGTCACTTTTCATTCATCCAGCACACACGCTTCATGACGATATGCAGTAGCCTGAACCCCTACGTTATGAGCCCTGGTCTAGGTCCTGCGACATTAACACAGACATTCACACGTGGTGTGGATCAGCAGCAACCAGACTGGAATAAATTAAATGCAGCCAGATCAGATTCTACTGTTTTAATGCTCAGAAGAACTATATACAAAGAAAATACATACAATAATGTAGTGCAGCAGCGCAAACATGGGTAGCGGACTTTGCGAAGGCAGAGAGAAAGTGGGGCACTGAAAGGAAAGAAAAGAGCAAAACGCTGCTCTAGTGAACCTTTCGTACCGAACTACCGAAACAGACAACGCTACTCTAACCCTACCTGACAATACACGGGTTCGACACTCTCCCGTAACTATCTCCCTTCCTTATTCTTTTATATAATCCGACATTCCACACGGGGATGATACAATACGAAATACAGACGAAGTAACCAACCGTCAACAGGGAACAAATCAACCTATCTAAAAACAATGACTAGATCCCACAATCACGGTGCACAGATCTCCTAGCAGCCACTGGGATAATGATGTGCTGGGACTGGTCCAAGCAGCAGACGCCCACTCTGTTCTGTGTTCTGAAAACCCTGTTTTGGTACCGAAGGGAGGAAAAAGGGATGGAAAAGAAAAAGGGAGAAAAAAAACGAATACAACACAGGCATAAAACACTCATACGCTGGTGCAAGAACCCCACAAAAACCACTTCTGTCCTGGGGGAGGGGTGCTGGGCAGAGACGGCAGTTCACCCAAGTCACAAGTTCTGCCTGAGGGAGGGTAACCAGCAAGCAGGGTCGCAATTCACCAGGCTGCCCTAGATGCAGAGCTGTGCCCATGCTAAGACTATGTAACCACTGTGCACTTATCTTGGTTACCCATTGACTGGATTATTACCCACACCTTGCTATTAAGAACCATGTGACCCGCATGGTTCAGTCATCAACAGATTTCGCAAGCAGGGCTATAAATAATTAACCATTTACCATTCATTACTGTCCATCACAGGACACAGGGCAGGGGACACCCTGGATGGGATGCCAGTCCATTACAGGGCACATACATGATTTAGAGACCCTAATCAGCATAAGAGCATGGAAAACAGAGTACCCAGGGAAACTCCAAATGATCTCGAGGAGAGGATGCAAACTCTTTAAACACAAATGGGAAGCAGGATTAAGCCCTAAACCTGGAGGCGTGAGGCGCCAGTAAGCACCCATAAATATTTTTTATCGTTAATAATAGGATCAGTTCTGTTTCTCTTTAATCAACTGAAAAGGTCTTGCAAGAACAGAGCTTCTCATGTGCAAGAGAAAGTAACAGTGCTAAGCATTTCTGTCAAGTCCCTCATCAACAGAACAAGAGGATGCGAGGTGGTGGAACGACCAAAGAGAACTTCAGAAAGGCAAAACAAGAGAATCGACATAAAACGGAGTGTTCTACTAAAAGTGCCATCAAGCAAGTGTCGTCTTCACAAAAATTCACAATCATGAGAAGTAAACACCCTAATAGGCTCCAGGGCCCGAAACAAACACACGCTGAAGGAAGCTGCATGTGTGCCAGACAGAGAGTCAGCAAGTGGCCTTGCGCCATGCCCACATATTATTCAATGTTTGAGAAGGAAATCGACAAACAGAAGAATAGTCTGGGAGAATATTCACTCACCCATCCAGCCATCTTCTAAATGCTGCTCAATGAGCAGGATTATGGGCAGGCCCCATGCTTACATATATATCTAGGTTAACAGTCTAACATAGCACCACTGGGATGTAAGCCGGCAATCTTCTGGTTATATCTCAGCATCTC
>JABFEB020000044.1:9280050-9290125 GCA_019775895.2 Stomatorhinus ivindoensis
CCCCCCCCCCCCCCCCCCCCCCCCCCCCCCCCCCCCCCCCCCCCCCCCCCCCCCCCCCCCAGCACATGCTCAGCAAATCCAGCGGGAAGTTTGACCAGGTGGGGGACAGGGCCCTCTGATCGCATCAGGTCCTAGCTGAGTGGCGGCGGATGTCACAGCCTTCTCACCTTGTGCACCGTAGCTCCAAGGCTAGCCAGGACTGACAGCGAGTCTATGTCCACCTTACGGCTGTACGTCTGCCCTGTTACGAGGTATGCCCTAGACGGACACAAACGGGCATCCTGATGCGTCTACTGCGCGCCAGAACGTAACCACACCTATCCCAAAAGCCAACGGTAAACTTACTTTTTAAACCCTGCCATTTCTGTGACCTTACTGTCCAACTCTTCTACCTGCAAAAGAAGCATTCTTTCAGCTGGACCTGTTTACCATCTTTCAGGCCTATGAAACAGTGACCAGCTACCCAGGTCTTTCATTTGCATTTTGTGCTCACTTTATCATGGTCCCCCTGGAAAAGCTGCAGGAAGCTGGCCTGTGTGCCCGTGGTTCCTTTGACCCCCCGGAAATGCAAGTCATACCTGGCACGCTGAAGGTTCCGCATACACATTTGTTAGTCAGGTCCTGTAGCCAAAGAGAAGCCTGCTTCCCCACCGTGGTCAGCTGGGCAGGTCTGGGTGATGGGGAGAGAGCTCATGCACTAATTTATAGGTTGAAGGAGGGCGCTGACACTGACAAGGAAACGGCAAAGAAAGAAAGCAGAGGGAAGGAGACCCACTGGTAATGTGTGAAGCCCAGCGTTGGTAGATCAGCATATTTCTTTGCAAAGGTAGCCAGTCTGTCTATCACTCGAGCCAGCTGCGCAAGAAGGGAAAAGCCAGGGTTACCAATGCGAAAATCCAGCCATCCACGGCTTATTTGGCACAGTGACGCACTGCTACAACGACGTGATTTTAAATGATTCACCTTCGGCAGGAGAATCTGAAACCCATCACGCAGGACAATCAGATCCTGAAGGAACATTAGAAATAAAACGTCAAAACACACTACAGGCCGCGTCAGAACTAGGGTGCATCTACCTGTGAGGTCGTAAGACCTTAAAGCCACGACAGGTGAACAACGCAGCAGCACATAGATTCCCTCAGGAAGACAATCGGAAATGACTATATCACAATAAATATGCGATAAAATGAAAAACATCCTCTGGAAATTCTTATTTAAACCATATTAAAACAACACCTGTGTGTATAGATACTGATTAAGTTGAGTTATGCAGCCTTGCCTTTGACCACAACGCCACCTGGTTGTCTCAAAGCGTAGTGCTTGGTGGCCGTGCGAGTCCTCACCGTGTTGTCCCCCACGTAGCAGGACGTGGCCCCCAGGTGGATGATGGGTGCGGCAGTGGGGCAGCAGTGGGCAAAGGTGTGCACATGCGCCATCACGTCGTGCCGAAGCCTTTTCTCCTCCTCTGCCGCCATTGCGAAGTCGACGTCCTCTGCATGGCTCTCCATCTCGACCACCTGGGCATCAGTGATCGGCAATCCAAGGGCCTTCGAGCAGAAGATGGGAGTGGCAGGGAGAGACGAGGTGAACATGGAGACAGAAAAACAGCCCTGGTCTTCAAAATGCTCTCAAGACCTTGGAGAAACGTCTCTCTCCTCTTGCATCCTTCTCAACCAACACCGTTACCTGCTACAGTGTGCCTGTCACTGGAAATACTGGCAGCTCTTCTGCATGCTGAACAATTAGACCATTGTTACTTCTAATAAATCGGCTAATCGGATGCATGTGACTTTAGACATTTATTTTCAGATTTCCTGTCCCTTGTATGTATCGCAAATGATCGAAACAGCGAACTTCAAAGGAATTAAACTGAACTGCTACAGAACACGAAATGATTTTTTATTTTCAAAATGATATCACACTAAAGCATTTACCTGTTTCAAATGCTTCCCGTAGCAAATAAAACTGCATTAACATTTTCAAAAACCAAGAAATGATTCAATGATCTCACTGCACAAAACTCAGAACCGCCTAGTTTGCAAGAGTTCTTTGAAAGAGTGCAGATCCTGACGGAAAATACCATGCCGTCCAAGGAACCCAGTAAAGGTACCTAATATAGGACTCGAGTAATAGCTAATGCATGTCATGTTAAGCTTTCACTACGTTAACCTTGATTCGCGTGTTATAAATTGTGCAACAGCACGCAGGTTCCCGAAAGCATGCCCTATATTCCTAAACACTCAAATCGTCGGTTAAGCAATACAGATTGGTCGATGTTTGCGTCTTGGGTGTTGAGAACGACCTCTTGACAACTATTTTTGGTTATGCAATTTGAGATGAGTTGCTAAAGGTCGACCACTTCGATAAATGTCCACAAGCTACAGCAAGAATTACTTCGGGGACTGAAAAAGCAAAACGGCACACTATATACATGCAAAACCAATCCACGGCTGTTCGGCCCGTCTGTAAACTCTGTAAAAGAGGAGACAATCGCAGCGTATTGACAAACATAAACAGAGCATACCTTCTCAGCTTTGGCAAGGTAAATCCAAAGTTTTCTCCACGTCGTGAATTTCTTCCTGTCGCTGAAATTGTACGACATTTCTTTGCTGGCATATCGTGAGACTAGGGGCGATCGATATTTCATAAATTCATCCCCCGGCGTATCCATGACTGTATGGCACTGCTGCTAACCAAATTGCGGGGAAAAAAGCGTCACACTGCCGGCCCGCTGGTGGGAAACTGACCCGACGCGTTCTGTTGCGCTTCAACACCAAGAACAACGTGCCATAGTCGTGCGACACTTTGTGACGAAACACGGCAGTATGGTTACCGTAAGGCAGCCCCCTTGGCATCGTTTCATTATGCGCTTTATTTCAGAATCTTCTTGTTTCTGTATTAGATGTCAGGTGTAATATGATACGGATTACAATATGTTCGTTGCTGTGGGGATTTGGGTATGGTAACCCCACTGAAAAGAAAGGTTATTAGTCAGTAAAAAATTTGACAAATATTGCTTTTGTAATGTTGCTTTGTAATAAGTAAATCATGAAGACAAAGGGACTGGCTTAAATTGCGCAGTTGCACGTAAACTGACCAGTTCATTTAACATCCTTTCGTACATTTATTTCTGATATATTGAAGATCAGTTTATGCGATTATTTTTTTGTCTAGGAACACACACATTCTACTAATGTAAATCAGCCTGCTAATCACTTCCGACTGGGATGTTGGAAATCTGATCCAATAGAAACTTATTTCTTACAGTACATTCAGAAAGTAATTCAAGTGTATTCATGTAGCACATTTACAGACAACCACTTGCTGCCCAAAGTGCTTTACATTTAATAAATACACCACAACATATTAAAGGTAAATTAGTATAACTAACCTATAAAAAAATATTAATGAATATCAATCACGACTGGGATTAAAAGCCAACTCAGATAAATGAGTCTTAAACAAAGACTTAAAACTTTGGAGGATCTGAGCAGCTCTGATATGCAAAGGCAGAGCGTTCCATTATTTAGGACCAGTGGCTGAAAAAGCTGTCACCTCTGGTTTTTGATCTGGAAGCTGGGACATCCAGAAGCAGCTGAGATGTCGACCTCAGTGTTCTGACTGGATCATGTTGGTGCAACAACTCAGTCAAGCAGGTGCATTGCCCAGAAGTGTTTTAAAGACAAGTAATAGAATCTTAAACTTGATACTGGAAGTGACATGAAGACAGCGCAGAGGCCAGCACAGGAGTAATATGGTCACGTTTTCTCTGTCCAGTCAACAGGCGTGCTGCTGCGTTTTGGACCATCTGCAGGCGTCAAAGGGACGGCTGATCTAGCCCATAATAAGGCATTACAGTAGTCTAACCGGGATGCAATAAATGCATGGATGAATCACCTGAATTAATTTTGAGAAGATGAAGCTTTTCCTTTGCTAAAATCCACAGATAAATATAACTAGTTTTAACCATGCATCTTATATATTAGTCCAGTTTAAACGCACTGTTGGGAACTGTTAGGTGTGCTTGTGCAGACAGCTGTCCTTTTCTGTTCGGCAAGGTCAGCCCATTACGGACACCCGCATTCATGAGCAGGCCAGATCCCTGGTGCAATGTCTTTACAGTCAGGACTCGTCTGTGTTGCTGTTATTCCATGGCTATTTTTTTCTAATAAAATACACTATCAGTGTGTTGAGAGACACTGTAAATCAGCGGTGGTCAATCTTATCTGCAAAGGGCCGGTGTGTATGCAGGTTTTTAGGACAACCTGTAGGTCAGCTGTTCAAAACACCTCAGCCAATCAGTCCTCTAATTAGAGAGTTGCAGTGTGCAGACTGGCCACCCCAGCTGTAAATCACTGAAAAACTCACTAACCTAACCTTAGTATGGTAACTCACCTTTTAGTTTTTTTAGGTTACTCTTGCAAATACACGAACAATGCATTTTAAAACAAGCACATTTTTACGTATGGCACTAAAATTAGACACAGTCCGTATGGATGTAATTTCCTGTAGAAGACGTGTATTCTACTCTAACTTCATTACTCATTTACAAGTTAACATCCTGCTAATCACACAGAAGAGAGACTCCTTAGGTTCACTTCATTTTTTTTTTTATTAGGAAAGACACGATATCCTTGAGCCAGAGCAAAACCAAACACTATATACAGAGCAAAAGGGCTCGCATTAAATAAATCCACCAGTACAACTACTTATTACAGACACTGTAAACGTGCCTAGAACCATAAAAAATACTAATCTGAAAGCACAAACTACCAAATACAAACAGTCTAGATTCAAAGCAGATGATCTTGTTAAACCATCATAGGACTTGGACAGTGTGCGATGTAATGGACAGTGAATATACAAACTTGCTTTAACTAACACTAATCTACCGACGTTGCATGTAACTGATAAGTCCAGCACGGGCATGTGGATTCAGTGCTGCAGAAATCCACTTCCAGCTCCAGGGACATGCAGATGGGCTCTTGCAGATGTTGTCTAGCTCTTCTTAGGATGCCACTCTGTTGCCACCTTTGCTCCTCCTGTTTTTGGCATTTCGTACCTCCTCCATGAGGTCCTTGAGGTACTGGATCTCCTTGCCGATGGATTCTGCTTTCTCTTCCAGCTCCCTGTTCCTAGTTTCCAGCTCAGTGCATTCTGCTAACAGAGCCTCCTGTTCCCCCCGCTTTTTCTGGCGGTACCGGGTAGCAGCAGTCTTGTTCTGCTCCATCTTCTTCAGCTTCTTCTCCACCACCTTAGAGCCCGTCCTCGTAGAGGCAGACTTCACCTTCCCGGTGGACACCGCAGGACATCTTGATGAAGGGGAGTAGGGCTTGGCCCTGGAAGAACCGACGGCGTGACCCAGTGGACTGAGACAGGGCTCGTGCTGGAGAGACTCTGCGACAGAACTGATGCCGCTGTCGCTGTCGGAGTGGTCATCAGGGGTGACAGTCGCCACGCTGCAGACGGCAGGTAGCTTCTCCTCAGGGGACAAGAGGAGGACGAGAGACGGCGAGAAGGAGAGGATGAGCTTTGGCACTGGCGTGCTGTCAACAGGCACCATCTTCTCACTTTCAGAGACATCTACCTCGCTGCCTACATCCAGGGTAAAGCTGGGTGAAGAAGGGGGGATGGAGGGAGACGGAACTGGGGATGGAGGCTCAATCTTCACCCCCATCTTTTCAGGCGCTGCTGAGGGGAAGGCGAGATCTTCTGACAGGCTGACATCCACCTCTTCGGTGATGGAGGTGCTGAAGGGACTGGGCTCAGGCTGAGGGTCCAGCTCCAAGGAGGAGGTGAGACTCTCTGGGGAGGTTGGCGCTTCATCGGCGTCGCAGGATCCTACGAGGGAGTCCAGGTCAAATTCACTCAGGTCGATCTTCTCTGTCATCCAGTCCATGCCAGAGAACGCATCCTCTATGATTAAAATAAATCAGAAGGCAGTCAGCACAAAAGCTTCAGACAGTCATAATTTTATTATCCATCTATGAATGGCAGAGCTCATTTAATGCACCCTTACAGACAGACAGTGAGATTCCTGGCAGATACAGGCTAGAAGAGTCATGTGACCCAAGTCGGGCAGCACTGCACCACAACACATGGGGCCTCACCTCTGCGTGCATCTGGACTGATGGTGGCATCCAGCAGCTCATCTGACAGCCAGGGCAGAGAGAGCAAGTCTGACTCCACCTTGTCACCCAGAAATGAGAGATGAGGGGAAGGAGGAGAGAGGACCGGGGAAGGAGAAGCAGGGAAGGTGTGGGTATAACTGGGGGGTGAGGAGAACGGGGAGGACACCCCCTCTGCTAGGGAATCTTCATCTTTGTCCAGGAGGGATCCAAGGGGGTCAACCATCTGATACAAGCCCCCCCAGAGGGTCCCGGCGTCTGCCGGGCAAAGTCTGGAGCTCAGGGACATGGCTACCAGTCAAGAGGGTGTTTGATTGGCCAAGCAAGATAAGTGGGTGTTTGACAGACAGGAAGTCTGATATGAAGTCGAGCTTTTCTTTTATGCTGTCGACTACAGCAGTGCTGAGGATTACTTCAAGGGACCTGCAGAGAGAAGGTATTTTAAGTAACTCCACACAATGCCAATGCAATAAAACACTCATGTAAAATTATTAGTAAATGCATACGAACCTAACCATGTCTTGCCTCTGAAATTGTTCTAAAAATGAGATGCTATAATATTTTTTTAAAGCACAATGTCAGATTAAATATATTTAATGATCTAACAGTCGCCTTGGTCTAAGCATTAAGTTTAAAAATATTCTAGCTTGGACTACAGGCATTTCTATATATGGATATGGTCCGACCCGGAGCTCCGCCCCTGCCTGTCTCGAGACCAAAGCCTTGCGTGCCTTCTCCATAGCAACACTAATCACTGAGATCCGCAGGAGTCACCAGCACTGTTGCGCGCGCCCCCTCCCTCTGTCTACAGACTGTCGCACAGTGTCCATGACGCACATGGCGCGTCCCCGCCTGTCTAGGGCGCCGAGGGTTAGAGGACGTATTAGGCGCCATTTTGACCAACAACTCGTGTTCCGTCAGTGGAGAATAAACGCCATTTTAGGATTGCCACGTTGTCAAAAATATTACATTTGATGGCCATGCAACGTACGTAGATCAAGGCAGATGTACTCCAAATAAAGTATAGACATCAAACAAATCAATACAAGCATCATTGTCAAATGATTCGAATCAAGACACTACAGATGACGTCTGTCAACTATCCACGTCGCTTTTCATATAGTATACATGTCAACGTATATAAAATGGACTGCTTTCATAAATATTATACTATTCAAACAAAAGCCGCCTCTCAGCAAAACAAGACGTCCACAAAAACGCGTCTTTATATTTCAGCTGAACATTTGAAGGTCGAACATAGATTACTTACGCCATTTTTCCAAATGTAAAGGAAGCCAGTGCACTGGACTGCTGCACTGCTGTGTTTGCCGCTGCTAAGAAGGCCGCTGCAAGCCGTTACACTGCCATGTCGCACAGGGAGCGATGACGCTCAGCAAATAGGGACAAAGACAACACTACAACTAGAGCATGCTTCTATAAAAGTGCCGGCCGCCGTCGGTATTTATAAACTCGCAATACATCCACATGGATTCCTCCGCGGCGTAGGTATGTTCATATCAATGCGCGAGTAACGCTGTTTTTCATAGGCTAGACGGCCAGCATAGAACCATCGTCACTATGTATGTCACTAGTTGGCTGTTACATTGTTGTATTATCTACCAATCGTGCGCGCACATTAACATTATTGTAATAGATATATTTGCACAAAAATAATTGTTTATTTTTGTATATCATAAATTTCTAAGAAGCTGGATTCAACCAGATATGTGGCGGGATCACTGCCTCTGAATTTTTGTCATTGTACCTCCGAGTTCCCAAGTCTGAACTGAATTTCTTTAGAACAATGAAATGAATGCTGATTTATTGAAATTAGACTTCGCCCTCCAGAATAGTTAGAAAATGGATGCATTATGAGTAGGTTATTTTGTATTACGTCTCTGGTTATTTGAGAGAATGTGTCATAAAGCGAAGAAGTGATTATGGTGCCCCCTGGTGTGCATATGGAAGCAGTGCTAGATTCCTACAGAAAAACTTACTGATCCTCAGCTAGTCAATAATGGATGAGGGTCACGTGATCATGTACAGGAACAGAACAGTATATGAAAATCAGCAACGAAAGAGCGTGGAATCATGATAAAATAATGCTAATACTGATATTGCATTTGGTTAAAGAAAATATTTTATTCAAATATAACAAGCATTTCATAGTAGCAAAGATAAAATTAGTAACAGCGATAGGCTACATGTTTTAAGGACAGGATTTAGAACAATTGCATTCCTTGTCTTCTCACAATACACATTTAGGAAGGGCTATGACTTAGCAATGAATTTTGTATTGAAAATATTTTTGCTCCAGAACCGTATGGTTTCTGTAGTTAAGACATGTAAATCATGATCCAGTATGAACCAGTAAGTGCAATAAAGGAACATTTCATACAAAGGTAAGGACTACAGCTCCGCTGTGGAGAACATCTCCCTGAGGCTGTTGAGATCATCCAGGCCATTCTGCAGCTGCTGAGTAAGTTCCCGGACACTTGCGGAATATTTTTTGGCGTCTTTCTTTGACTTCTGGCTTTCTTCCTCGGGGAAGCAGCCGTCCATATGCTGGGTGAACCTCTGCAGCATGCCGCTGGACCTGGCTACTGCCTGAATGAAGCTGAGGTTGTGCACAGCCAGCTGCACCTCTCTGGGCACCACCAGGGAATCTCCATCACGCATCAGATGGGAGACATCGTGCTTCTCGAGCTCGTTCACCCCCATGGCAACAAATTCCAGACTCTGGTCGATGTTCTTCACCTCAGCTCTGTACTCATCCACTATCTTCTTCACCGTCTTACGGCCGGCATTATTGCATTTCTTGTTCAATATGGCGCCACTGGCCCCTGTCACCCCTCCGGCTGCTATCGCTCCCACCCCCACTGCCGTCACCACTAATGAGGTGCCCATGGTCAGGGGGGCCAAGACAATGCCCGCCACGGTGGCCACGCCCCCAAGGGCCCCCGTAGTGCCCCCGGTAATGGCTCTGACCTTCAGGCTCTTGCTCGATTTGTCAAACTTGTCAGCAGCAGCATTCAGCTGGGTTATGTGATCCCCGAAGGCGCCACTGTGCTTCTTCAGAAGGCAGAGGAAGAATTTGATTCCCTTCTGGATTCTGTTCACTTTCATATGGAATATTCTGGAAGAAGAAGAATTGTACTCACAAACTTTGCCTTTCCCATAATTACACCTGACACCTGTACGTGTTCAGACTCAGCAAAGCGATTCCAACGATATTAATTACTGTGAAGAAGATTCATCCATCTCAGATATGCTCTTACTCTGTCTCATTTTCCTCGCCGGCCCCGTGCTCCTGCGATACGGCTCCCCAGGCTATGGGGAAACCACAGTGAAACACTTACGAAAAGGAAACGCATTTGGCGGTTCGGCACTCGGAGAGCTGCCACGCCACGTTGACAGCACCTCAAAGCAAACATCCTGACCAGATCAACTGCAAGAATGACTCACGCTGCACTGAGCTCCACCATTTTTCCAGCTCGTCTGTTTCCTGAAGCAGGAGAAACAGAAACACAGCTCTGATCACATGACCAGATCCTGAACATGGACAGGCAGACGGCTACATCATGCTTCAATGCCGTTTGTAGCTTCTCAGAAATGGAATATACACTTTGACCAAAAGGATGTGGACACCAGCCTTTTCCACATCTCATTCCCAAACCAATATAAACTTAGTTGCACATTGTTGCTGTAATAGCCTGTACCCTTCTGGGGAGGTTTCCCATTAGCCAGTGGAACATTGCTGGTGGGATCTGCTGCCATTCAGGATGGGGATTGTTGCTGGGTTATCAGCTGGTCAGCTTGTGTGATCTACTTGCGGCCAGGAATCACACTTTACACTCACCTTGCCTGCAGCTGACCAGGGCCCGGTTTCTCGAAAGCTTCTTATCGCTAAGTAGTTCTTAACTTTCTCTTAACTTCACTCTTAACGT
>JABFEB020000044.1:9294920-9305404 GCA_019775895.2 Stomatorhinus ivindoensis
GACCATTCTAAATTTCATTCGTAGGATAGAATTTAGGACAGTTTCTACGAACTGTTGATAAATGAGGCCCCTGGGGTTATAGACAATGACGTGGACTTCAAACTGAATCAAATTGACAGAAAACAGCTGGTCACAATCGGGCTTGATTAAGTGGTTAATAAGGGGGCGTGTCACACAAGAGGATCGGACAGGCAGGTCATGACAATTACACTCGTATTACTCAAAATATTAGAAAAATATTAGAAAATAAGAAATATTAGGCGTTATAAATATATTATTATTGTACATTTAATTACGAAGAGCAAAGATGCTTCCGATGTGTAGTGATGTATCAATTTCATTGTCTCGATCAACTTTTTAATCAATAAACAAGAAACCGCAATAAAGTGAAGCCGCGGAAGTCGAAGCGCGAAGTGGCGAGGGACGATTGTATATACCGCCTTTTAGCACATCGACAGCATTTCCTATTGTCAGAGTTTGAAATAAGAAAGTCAGAGCTTACGCTGGTCATGTCGCTGTCTGATTCTTCAGTCTTCAGCCTCTAAGCAGTGCTCTTCCCATGTGTGCCTGTCACCTTTCCCTTGTTTCGGAACCCAGAGTGCCAGCCGCATGCCCTTATGCTCCTTGGCGCCTCTGAAACGCACCGCAGTTGGGTCTTTACCTGTCAGCAAACTCCACCTCTTGTTCGGATCTAGATAACAAACAGGTTCCCCCGGTGCGTGATGTGGGCTATTACTCAGCTTGATACTCATTACTGGTAGATGATCAGGTCCCGGTATGCATGAAATGTCCCTGGTATTCTGCAGACAAAAACAAAGAAGTACTCGCGCTATGTACTAATGAGACATCAAGCATGAAGCTTGCGGCTCTCACACATAAAGCTGGTATTTGTAAGAATTATTAGCAGACTGTCTTAATTAACAACAAGGTATTGACCAAGGTTTTCACAAAATGGACAGATATATTCTGATTTCCTGCCAGACACTATGAACTGGGCCAGTACAGACCACTTTGGCTACTAATACATACTTCAAAAACTCATAGGAGGGCGGCGTGGTGGTGCAGTGGTTAGCACTGTTGCCTCACACCTCTTGGACTTGGGTTCGAGTCCCCGCCTTGGTTCCATGTGTGTGGAGTTTGCCTGTTCTCCCTGTGCCGTCGTGGGGTTTCCTCCGGGTTCTCCGGTTTCCCCCCAGAGTCCAAAGACATGCTGAGGCTGATTGGAGTTGCTAAATTGCCCGTAGATGTGCCTGTGTGTGGCAATGGTGTGTGAGTGTGCCCTGCGATGGGCTGACCCCCTGTCCAGGGTTGTTCCCTGCCTCGTGCCCGTTGCTTCCGGGTAGGCTCCGGACCCCACGCGACCCAGTAAGATAAGCGGGTATAGAAAATGGATGGATGGAAAAACGCATAGGAATTCATATTCAGTTGTTTGCATAGCTACAAAAGAATGACACTGTACTGACCAATAAGAACGCAATTTTAAGAATTAAAACCAATCATAAAACAGAAAGGCGGAGCTTCTGGAGGGGGCATTAAGGGGCTTATTAGCAGGGCTGAAGGGTGAAAGGTGCGCACTAGGCAGCCGAGGCATCGCGACGTCCCGAAGATGACAAGGAATCGGTTTCACTTTCTTACATTCCTCACATTAATGTTTGTCCATCAGAGCGATGCTCTCATCAGGTACCGTCCCAGACGAATACATTGATAAACTTTTATTTTTATTAAATATAAAAGTATTTACAATCTGTATAATTTAATGTATGTAGGTTGCATATTGAACAGTGTGGTTTATAAAAAGTAAAATAATTATTTTGTACATTTAATAATATTTAGTGTATTCATTTCGGTGTTAACTCTTCTCATTAAGAAGCGCATGGTTTGCATTGTGTCATGATGCCAAGTCCGAATAGACATCCGCATCCGTAGCCTTGTGTGACAATAATTAACAGTATAATTTGCCTGTTACAGACGCGATCACTCAGCGGATTGGACATGCTTGTGTTGAGAAACGGAATAAAAGCGATAACTGAGACATTTACACACATATGTAGCCTATATGAGTATAAAGGAGCGGTCTCCGTGATGATCGTGCGTTAACAGCCAGCCCTCCGGCAGGGTTCCTCTGCACAGGATGCGCTCGCTGCGCCGCCGGCTCTGCGACAGCGGCATGACGCTGGAGCAGCTGCGCTCCCGGGCGGAGGAGCGCGCATGGCACAGCATCGCCAGCGACCCACAAGTGCCTGTAGAGCCGCTCACCAACTTCATGGATGTGAGTCCGGGCCGTGTCGGATCCTAATAGTCTGTTATGCATTTAATAAATGAATATACTGGCAAGTCGGGGGAGCGTTGGAGTCCTGCTAACCCAAGGAGCTCTCCTCTCTCATCAGGCTCAGTATTTCGGGGTGATCAGTATCGGCTCTCCACAGCAGAACTTCTCTGTACTGTTTGATACCGGATCCTCCAACCTGTGGATTCCCTCCGCCAGTTGCTCCTTCTGGAACCTCGCCTGCTGTAAGTCAGCGCCTCCTACAGACTCTTTACTTTTGCTCCTATACCTCTTAGTCAGCTTCACTCTGTTTGATATTTGATTTTAAATCTGATTAGTGCGCTGAATTACTTTAGGTGAAGCACCTTGCGCAAATAAGCTGGACTTGTAGCTATGAATCCATATCTTCCCTGATAACTATTGCCCCAAGAAAACACTTCATTTTTTAAGGAGAAATTCAATATTCGATGACACCCATTGCAGGGACCGATTGCCCTCAGAGCAATTTTACCGTTCGGACAACAAGCCACAAAAAGGCACCTCCTTTGAATAATGTCTACACGGTGTTGATTATCGTCACTGATGGCGTGCAGCCTCTCGACATGCACAGAATTGGGTCTCCTGCTCTCATAGGGCTCCATCAGCGATACGATTCCAAGAAGTCTAGCACCTACGTGAAGAACGGAACCAAATTCGCCATCCACTATGGTAGCGGCAGCCTGTCCGGGTTCCTCAGCCAGGATGTGATCTCTGTGCGTGAGTCATCACGGTTTTTACCAAAAGCTTGTTCTTTGTGGGTTTGCTGGTGTGTGTGACTGACCTGTCTGTCTGTGACTTTGCCTTTCCTCAGGTGGCCGGTTTGGTCATTCCCAGACAGCAGTTTGGGGAGGCGGTTAACCAGCCGGGTATTGTGTTTGCCCTGGCGCACTTCGATGGCATCCTAGGCATGGGTTACCCTTCCATCTCCGTCGCTCAGGTCACTCCGGTCTTTGATTTGGCCATAGCGGCCAAACTACTGCCCCAAAACGTCTTCTCCTTCTACCTCAGCAGGTGTGTAGATGCAGACCCTCCTCTGCAGGTTCGGGGAGATGGGAACGATCCTTAACCTACTGGCATTGTGCTGTCGGCTTTGCTTGGCACATTTTAACATACGTATTCTTATTGTCTCATTATACCATGAATTACCTCATTACTGTTCGCAGTACCGTGAAGGAAGCAGACTTTTTATGGCGCATTGTTTATATAAATGTTTGCCTCCCCAACACGCTGATGTCTCTCTTAGAGACCCTGCTGCCCCAGTGGGCGGCGAGTTAATGCTTGGTGGCATTGACAAGCAGTACTACCAGGGGGAGCTGCACTACCTGAACGTGACCCGCAAAGCCTACTGGCAGATCAAAATGGACAGGTGAGATTCAAGCTCGGCTTCCTGCTTAGAGAGGGCTGGGGGGGGCGGGTGGGTTAGAGCTCTTCAGAAACGGGCCAACGGCACTGAAAGGGCCAGCGCCACCTCGTCCCTCACAATCTCACCGCTTCCTCAGACAGCTTCTCCAATTCATTTCCGCTGCAGTGTCCTTGTGGGGAAGCAGCTGACATTGTGCAAGGGTGGCTGTCAGGCGATCGTGGACACGGGCACGTCCCTCATCACCGGCCCCGCCCAGGAAGTGCAGGCCCTGCAGAAGGCCATCGGGGCCTTTCCTCTGCTGATGGGCGAGGTAATGAGCTGGAGCGGCACAGCCTGCATAGTGCTGCTCCTCAGCAGTGATCAGCCATTGCACAGTCATAGCTTAACAGTGCATGAATCTCTCTCTCTTCTTCAGTATTTCATTAATTGCAAGATGATCCCATCGCTTCCAGTTATTTCCTTTACTCTGGGGGGGAAGCAGTTCAATCTGACTGGAGAGGATTACATCATGAAGGTACCGGTTTCCCTCCCCCCCCCTCCAGTCGCTGGCTTGGGTCAGTTCCGTATGTAGCGTGATATATACTGTCCCCCGCTCCATGGAGGTAAATCTGACATGCTTTTGTCACCACACACAACCCCCTCCCATGCAGGAGTCACAAATGGGCCAGAGTATCTGTCTGTCCGGATTTATGGCACTGGACGTGCCCCCCCCAGGCGGGCCCTTCTGGATCTTGGGAGACGTCTTCATTGCTCGGTACTACAGCGTGTTTGACAGGGACGCCGACCGAGTGGGCTTCGCTCTGGCGAGGGCGGGTCGCTAAGGGGGGACTGTGAGGGACAGGACAACAAGTAAGGATGGAGAGACCAAAATGCACAAACATTCCGGCCTCATTTCTTAGCGCAGAACAAACTACTCTGCACTTAACATGGTTTTAACACCTTGCATTGTCACGGCGGTTTAAGACCACAGTGCCTATTTCAGGTTGAAGCCGTTTTCAACATGTAAATGAAATGTTTCACAAAATGATGAAATGTTGTTTCACAATCTGTTAGAATGGCAGATAAATAAAGACAACAGACACCGACTTGAACTCCTTTAATAAATCACAGAATAACAGAACATAATCCATGGCTCTTTGAAAAATGTACTTCCTGTACGCGATGGCCCGATGTGGACAGGAAACTATAACCATGGAAACTAAGTCTGCAGGCCTAGAGCAGGCCGAAGTTACAAAGAACTATGCTCCCCTCTGTTTGAGTTTCACACAGTCACTCCTGTTTGCCGTAAGGGTCCCATGACAGGCACGTCTCGAGATTCTGTCACAGCTCAGGGCTCTCATTTGACCGGGGCAGGTGACTTTCTGCGTCAATCGACAGAAAACCCAAAACAAAGAACAGTTAGGGTCAGCTCTCTAAAGACCATTCATGGAACAAAACAGACTGTTGAATAGTTACCAAAAAACAGATGAAGAAACAGTTGATATTTAACCATACTGCAAGCATCTGTGGGTTGACCAGGTTTTTGGCAAAAGATATATACATATTATTTAAAACTACAGCATAAGAGCACCTTTATTTCCAGGTTAGAGGACTAAAACAAGGCTCAGATTTAAGGGCCGGTGCAAGTCTGGCACGTGACCCTCAACTCTGCTCTGGGGATTCCTGGAAGATAGTAGGATGTGATTTAACCAAAACATGTCTCATGCAGTCATCAAAACTAAGAGTACTAGCTGGACAAACAGCCACCGCCCTCTACAGACCGGCAACCCAAAGAGCCGTTCTGACCGACATTAACAAATTGGGGCTTCAGTAAGAAGCTTCAGATAAAAAGCATGCAGAGGGACACGTGACCTACAGGGGCTTGAACTCCTGACAGACATCAGGATGAGTCTGCAAAAGACACAGGTTCTCAAAACATGTCCACGTTTGTGCAAATTTCCCCGTGACACAGTTCCACATGGTAGCGCTAGTGACATACTGGCCACATCCATACAATAAATAGAAAAATAGTACAGTCTGCAGATATATTGTACACTTCTTTATTAAATTTCATTACTTGCCAGAAAAGTCACCATAAAAAGTAAATAAAAAGCTCTCATACTGCTTTAGTGAAAGGATGCGACACAGTGGTCAACAGAGGTGCAAAAAACAAGAGGTCAGCGTGCAAAGGGGAAGATGGTAAGGTCTAACAGCCGGCATGGCAGGCTGGCTCTCCGTTAATCAAGTGCAGAATCTCACTGCTGACCACAAACATCCTCTGCTGTCTCCTTATCTCCCCTCATTAGTCTCACACATACACACACACACACACACACACACCTTGTTTCTTCCTGAAACACCCCCCTTCTCACTCAAATCTCCATGGTCTATTTGGTTTTAAAATAAATTCTGGTTCTGTCCACCCACACTGTAGCCAGCCTCAGGTAAAACAAATGCCGCCCCCCCCACTCACACCTCTATCAGCTTTGCGGTTTCTGGTTGCCAAGCTTCATCAGCAGCGTGTTGTCAAGATATACAGGAATGTGACACCCAGCGAAACTCAGACAGCGGAGGAAAACACTGTTATCGGCACATACTGAAAACAAACACAGCCACTGTTTCGCTACGCGGGTCGGGGATCATGTGGAAACCTGGGAAATCAAAGACCGAGAGGGAAGGCGCAAACTCGCAGGGCAGAGACACACCCAGACACGTCATTTCTGTGCATGTCTGACCTGGCTTTGCAAGGAGGCCCAGGTGATGGATTGTGGATACATGGCTTTACTCTCCTGACCTCCCGTCTGCAATGAGAGCCCTCAGAACACGACGCCCCGAGTCTTAAAGTCCTGCTAGTTCACGAGTGAAACATCATCCTACCTCCTTGTTGCAGGAGGAGGATGGAGAACAGGATCCCTGGCATAAAGGAGGAAAATTCAAACAGAATAAAGTGAAAATCATTCATATATTTGATTTTATTGGTTGGGCGTGTAATCGCAGCGGAGCAGCCAATCACATGACTCGGCAGAGGGGCTGGAAGGTGATCTTGCTTCATCTTGCCAACGGAAGAGTAACAGAAGAGTCAAGGGACTGAGGGCAAAGGAAACCAAAGAGTGAGGCGCATTACCACACGGCGCTGTTGGGTCAGGATGTGAGGCCACAGGGAGGCGGCTGTCGCAAGGCCGTACACTGGAAACAGCAGTCGGCCTGTTGCTGGCTCACGGAGGCCCCGGCTTAAGCGGTCCTCAGCAGGGCCTCAGGGTTGGACAGAGCGCAGTAGAGCGTGTAGCCCAACTCGTCCACCTCCTCAGGAGTCAGCTCGCAAAAGAGGTTGACCTTGGGATTGAGGGCACAGGGTAGCCTCCCAGCCTCTAGGTGTCCCACTAATGCGCGCAGCAGCTCCAGGAAGCGGTCGGCCAGCGCATCCTGAGTCCAGTCGCTGTCAGCCTCGCTGAGCAGCAGTAAGGTGTTGGTCAGCTGGCTGGACGAGAGGCGGCACAGTGCTGGGTTCAGCCGGCACACAGCCTTGGCCACCTTGAGGCAAAGGCAGCGGCAGCCAGCATCCTCCTGGTCGAGGGCACGCAGTTTGGCTGTCTCCGCCGCCCGGAAGCTCTGCCGCCACAGATTCTCGTGGCGCACAGCCCAGCGGTGCGGCTTGGCGATGAGCGAGACGCCGTCTTCCATAGCCAACAACGGCAGGAAATCCACATAGAGTCGGCGGTCAGTCTCATACTGCACCTCGAGGCTCAGCGTCTCCGTGGGCACCACCGGGCGGATGACGTAGTCCAGCACGCTGCCTATGGCCGGCCAGTTGATGGAGCCCGCCACCAGCTTCTCGAACGTCTCCAGCACGGCCTTAGGGGACAGGTAGCCCCCGACGACACAGCGGTCCCAGTAGCTGCTACCCCGGGGGAAGTACTCCAGGTTCTCCCGGCGGACCAGCCAGAAGCCAGGCACATTCATGATGGTATCTTCCCCCGGGACCGGAGACCACAGGTTCTTCTCAAGGACCAAGGGCACCATCAGCTGTGCATGGTCCGCGGTCACCACCTGAAGCACAAGGGTGTCATTCATGTGGGATCTTAAAATGAGCAAGCCCTCCTGCCTCCCCCCCCCACCAAGTGTCTGCCCACCAGGTACCCAGCCCTCTCCAGTATGATATCACGGAGTGCCCGACCCCCCCCTGGCATCCCCCCGCCAGGTGCCGGACCCCCCCCGGGCACCACCCTGCGAAGCCCCGGCACGTCGTCGTACAGGCTGCCACTGAGGTACATCTCCCGCAGTGGCATGTCGGGCAACTTGGCACGCAGGAAGGCACGCAGCTCGGCGCAGATGTCCAGTGCAGCTCTGCGCGCGGTGGCCTGCTCCTCGCTGGGGATGGCTACGCGCCGCCTGTAGAAAGACCACAGCTGCTCCTGCAGCGAGAGCCGCATGCGGGCGTGCCGCAGTGCCGCCTGCCCGGGAGCGGAGCCTCCCGCCGGCCGCCGCCGCCGCCTGTAGTCTGGATAGGAAGAAGATGTAAATGTTAGTGATAGCACCTCCTAGAGGCCACAAAAGACTCAACACCACAGAATTAGGACTTGCTAAATGTATCAAAATGCCCACATGCTAGAGGTCTTAGCTTTGTCTTAGAGGATTACAGCGTCTCCACCATTTACTGTAGTTTATTGACACTTTCACCAACATGGACACAAGCAACTTTTACAGCATTATGAACCTCAGACAGGAGAGGAAGGCACACCAATGCCGTACCGCGGACAGGATTAGCTTACCTGGTTCAAAGGCGTTCGAGGATGTGGGCAGGGTCTGCAGCGACCGACTGACCGTCGACTTCATGTCGGAGTTCAGTAACCGCGGTGACGACCCCAACCAGCTTGGCTCCTCCCAGCTCCTCTTACCTGATTGGTCCATCTTGGTTGGGCTGGTGGGAGCACTTATAGCTCGGTCATACATCTATGTGGGGGGAGGGGGGACAAATGGAAATAAACATTCTAACATCCATGACGATACCACTGCCCTGCCTCGTGTCATTCCCACCCCCCCGGCTCACCCTTTTGACGGCCAGCGTGGCGATGCCCAGCATAGCTGCCCCCCCGACTCCCAGCACCAGCTTGGCATTTGACAGCATAAAGTCGATGGCGCCGCCAATCCCATTGTCATCTTTTTTCCCCTTCTGATCGCCACCGACCCCAGCCATTTTGTCTGCTTGGTGAGTTGGGTGGAGAGACCATTAATTCACACTACAAATGATTAGTATTACTGTTGCAAAAGTGCAGATTATCGTCCAAGTTAAGCGTTTCACTTTTGGGAACCACAAAATCAGCAACAACACAGAGCTGAAGTTCTGTGCACCACCTTCACTCTTCTTAGGACGCTAATGGTTCATTGTGATTTGGTTTAGAATATAGATTAAGGGACTTGCTCAAGGGCCCAAAGGTGATCTGATTATTCTGCCAACCAACAGATCTGAACCTATAACATTCCGGTCATAGCCCCCACTGTCACTAACCCACTAAGCTATACACTGTCCTCCCCCCACCTTCTCTAACCCATTGAGCTACACAGACCTGTTGCTTGTCCAACACCAGATGTCTGGAACAGCCCGGTCACTCCACACAGGGGGTGTGCCGTTCTCCCAATGACACTAGACCAGGCCACCCAGGCGACTGCTGAGGAAGAACTGGCCCCTCCTCAGTGCCTCCTCTCTGTCCTGTGGTGCGGACAGGGCCTGGCAGCGGCGGAACTCGCGGGACACGGCACGCCGATAGTAGTTGCGGTCCGTGTACTGAAGGTGGCGTCCCGCCCGGAGCAGTGCTCTGTACAGCTCCAACACCGCAGTTCGCGACCAGCCGCCCATCAGGCACCATGCGCAGAGGGACACTCAGTCAGCTGTAACTATGCAGTAAGACAGGGATCCAGAGTCCAATATATGAGCACGCTCCAGTAGACCATGCACATGAAGACACGAGAGCTGGTAAAAACACACGTCAGTTTAACACATACTTGATAGATGAAAGCTACAATGTAACTAACCTATAACCTACTTCATAAAAAACGTAGGGGAATATTTTCCAATTTCGTTAGACATCTTAGACAAGATGGTTACAGACACTCAGCAGATACTACACGTGATGCCCTCTGCTTAACTACAAAGCAAAAATCTTAAGCATACCAAAAAGTAAGAAGGCAAGACATATTTACAACTAATGTGAGCGCTTCAACATTAATACGGAGAAACAGTAAAATCATAATACCAGCCAGATTCGCAGCAAGGGTTTTATATGTTAACTCACGGCGACTGCTACTACAGTAAGCCTTCAACCAAATTAAAAACAAAATTACGTTGCACTTAAAAATCAAAAAACGGCAATAACCAAAAAAGGAGTATCCCACGAACCAGCACTTTAAATGAAAAAGAACGGAAATGTGAAATAGCTTGTTCATTGACCTTAAGTAAAATCACACAACTGTATAAACAAACACAGTGACAAGAAAAATAAAAACACCACATGCATCTCCGGCAAGATACACCAACTCACCTTTTGACTTAAAACAGAGTGAGAAAGGCTGTTTTAATCAAACAAAACAGCTTTCTCTAGTTTCATCGGTCAGAAGACTCGTACCGGAACACGATGGCTACCTAATGACCCCACCCCCCCCAATGAAGTACTTCCGGGGTGCCGGTGTTCTGGGAATCCAGCCTACTTGGCAAACCATACTGCCCGTTGTTTCTGCGCATGCGTACAACAAAAAAACCCTCCACTTTCTTAGAGTTGATAGGATCCGCCCGTAATTTCACGCTACTCCGTTTTCATAATTGGAAAATAGGTAAGTATTAGT
>JABFEB020000044.1:9311280-9331559 GCA_019775895.2 Stomatorhinus ivindoensis
ATAATGTCCATGCTAATATGGTAGAAATCTAGTGTGTAATATACAGGTTTAAAATGTAAAATGTACATTTTTTCTGTAAAGGTACTTAAAATTTTGCTATATATTTTACGGAACTGTTCCGGTAACCACAGCTGCCAGTTTTTTTCCGTAAAAACTACAGGATTTTTTTTACAGTGTAATAAACGATAACTTAATTATATTTGGGCAAGACAGCATGATTAAGCCTTCTCTAAATGTCATATAAGAGGACAACAACATTACAACTGATACCAAATGAACAAAATCAATATAAAATCCACGTGAACAGTTTTAAAATAGGAAAATGTCACGTTGTTCATTGACAGGACTCTGTCATGGGAATCTGCATCACACTTAGCCTCTGTGCAGGAAATTTAATTCCATAATTGGAATCGGTGTGTCCATATTAGGGCCCAGCCCTGTTTTTCTGGACATAGGAATCCCCGTTGTACTAAACTCTCATTGCATTCCAGATCGTCTCCATATCACAGAGCCCTTTCTACCCGGAGGTAAGTCCATTTTACACAAATTACTATATGTATTATGGAATATGACGAATACTCAGTTTGCGTGTTTTGACATACATGACGTCGGGTGCATATATTAGTTTAGGATGAGTCCAGCTGTTCCACCCAAAGGTAAGCTGTGCGTACATTATGGAGATGGTTATACTGGATTATGGAGATGGCTGTACTTAGTATCAATGACTGGAACCAAACCAGGTCACAAGGTTTTTATAAGTGGTCTATCTAAACCCATTGCAAAAAACAGTATTATAAAAATCAATATTCAATGAGCATGATATAATGTTATATTTTGTAGTACTTTTAGTTCTCTCTGACAGCGTTACCTGGGAAAAACCACTGCCTCTGATACTCTGAATGAAGAAGCGATTTACAATTACATTCGTTTAGCTGTGTGTTCTGACATGTAAATTGGAAGAAAAGATTTCTGAGACAGTTTAATCCTGAAGGTTCTTTTAAATCCAGGCTTTAATTATGTCTACAAACCAATTACAGCTTACAATTACAATTACAGAGGTCTTGTATTTATGCAGTTTGTAAAGTTTCAAAACTCTATATTGATCGTAGTGTCATGGCTTCTGGCACAAATTAAAATATGTTCATTGGCCATTTTGTTAGGTACCCACTTAAATCGGGCCCTATAGCCTTTATTAGACCCTACCTAATAAACTGGCCACTGAGTTTAACATAAAAAAATAATAATAATAGAGTCAGATTCATAAATTTTACCTACACATCTATTTCTGTAAGTGCAGGGCACAGGACAATTACACATTCTCCTGGACAGAATGGGTAGCTTTTAGCTACAGAAAGTAACTCAGGAGTGATATCCAAGACTGTTTACCTCATATACTTGATTTTATCTATTTATTATTGTCAGTAATAACAAAGTTGCGACAAGACGTGTACACATTAGCAAACCTGCCCAAGCACTTTTCAATGTAATTTATTTCATTGTAAGATTATAAACTTTTGGAATCTTTTGTTTTATTTTAAAGTGTGTTACACTGGCAGGTTTTTGTATGTTTGTAATGGGTTTTGGGGAAAACATCTGCATTCATGCAATGATCAGTATCATAAATTTTGTTACATCAATTTAGTCTTGTATTAGGAGACATTATAATTTCTCATATTCCTAATGAAAGACACTTTGTAAATTATTGAGCCAAGCTGAGCTAATTTTTGTGCAAAGCTAGTAGTCATTACAGGGAGGAAAATCTAATTATGAAACTCAATTACACAGCATGGGATATGTATCCATGGCGACCAGCAACACAAATGCCAGAAGAGAAATTTTATAGAGATGTCCAAAGAAAAATATATTTAAAAAATGAAAATATAGGACAGGTATAGAGAGTAGGAGTGAGTAACAGAATCTGAGTAATGAGTAATTATATATTTATAGGCTTTGACCTTGGCAGTACTGTTTTAAATGAATCTGATTATGGCAGCTCTGAATACTTACTGAGTATATATACTCCTGGCTGATAAACCAGCGTACTCTAAAGCAGCCTTAGATTTTCCTCAGCAGTACACTGAGTACATTCTGACCTTCTTCCTGGTGTAGCCATCCATAAGGTTTTCTTGATAGAGTACCGCGCAGTTTGAAATAAACTGGCAGCCAGTGTTACCATGGTGATCACCTGCTGCCCAGTGTAGCTGCTAGGTTTGGTTGGGCAGCTCTGCTAAGATCTGTCTGCTATCAGGGAGTCTGATGGGAGCTGAACACTCCGGGAATTTTAGATCTTAGCCTCCCTGATGCATGCAGGCCTCCTTAGTCCAGCGAGTCATGTCACCAGGGGGTGGGGATTAACGTATTTTTTCCATATCTATAGTGTCTAAATGTTTATTAAACTAAAATGCACAAATAATTATAATAAAAATACTAACAATTATAATTTTGACTAATTCTTGGATTCTGTAGTCATAGGTCATTCATGAAAATGAAGCTGCTTGACTTCCCCATTCCCAAGCTGGAGGTCACCCTGGGTGAGGCCAGCCGTGTGCTACGGCTCACCCTGGATCCCCAGCAGTACTCAGACTATGAGAGTACCCTTTCTCACCAGAAGGGGGTGCTGCAAGACAATCACGGCCACTTGGCTGCCACTGCGTCCGGACACGAGAACTGGGTGACTGACCAGTTCAAGAGCCGTCTGCTCTCTTGCCGTGAACCCCTGCCCACCTCCACCGCCATCCCTGCTGTCCTGGCCCCCCCCAGATCTCAGTGTACCGGTGTCCCAGCTGAGCGTGCAGCAGCTCTCCTCTGGGCGGTGGCCAGGCTCTGCACTGAGCCGCAGCTGGTGGAGGGTGAAGCTCCCACAGAGAGGACACAGCAGTCGGAGGTCTTCTCTGCCAGCCGCCTCCCTGGTAAAAGTCTGGATCAAATTCAGGTGAGATTCATGCCTAAATATTACTACCAGCATGATCAGGTATCCTCACCCTATGTCCTCTCTCTCACACTAAGGCTCCATTAGACATTTCCAGCACTCCACACAGAATCCTTAATCATGATCCAATCGGTTGTCCTTTACTCTCCACCTATCTGGGTTTTTTTAGGTTTTCCCGGACAGCCTTCATGCCATCCTGATCTGCCACGGAGGGATATTCCCAGTGCAGATCCTGTGCCATTCACATCCTGGGGTGCCCCCACGCCCACTACCTTTCCTCGACATCTACAGTCAGGTGGCAGAGGCCTCCAGTCGGCCTCAAGCAGCTGAGAAACAGGACCCTGCCATCATCTGCGGCTTCTCCACCCTCCCACGCCAGGACTGGCATGCCCTGAGGCAGCGCATCCTGGACAGTGGGGGAGAAGCGGCTGTCTCACTTGGGCTGATGGAAAGTGCCGTGGTGGCCCTGACCTTGGACAATTCCCCACCTCCGCGTGATCTGGCCAAGACCCTCAACAAACTGAGACTCGGGGGAGATGATGGATGTTGCCTGCGATACTATGACAAGGTAATGGAAGGTCTTTATGGGATGCTTTTGACTTGAGGTGACCAAGAGGGGAAAAAACTCCAATGAGACAACATGGAGTAACCAGCCAAGTCATACTTTATGGAGGGTGAAGTAACTTATGATTTTAAATTTATCTTGCAATTAAAACAAGCAGAAGATGATCGATTAGAACCTACATAGTATAGAATAGCTGGTCTGGGCAATGCGAGTGGTATCTGTGTCTGATGAGTATTGTGTTTCTCACAGGTGATGAATATAGTGGTTTTCCAGGAAAGCACAGCAGGTGTGGTGTTTGAGCACAGTGCCGTGGACGGCATGGTCGCCAGCTTGGTGACAGAGAGCGTGTGGCACCTCTCTGAGTCACTTCAATTAAACCAGCTTCTGCCAGAGGCTGGAGTCACCCCTCAGAACATCTTGAGTACTGGCAAGTCCTTATCTCTTCATCCACTGTCCTTCCCGCTACAGGCCATAAGGCAGCAAGGCACCCCCACCCTCCCATCACTTCTTCAGGCCTCCCATCCTATCATGACCTTTGAGGTTCCATCTTACCCAGATATCTTCAGCACCCTGAGAGCTCACAGGGCCTTGTTTGACGCATGGGTCAACTTCTCCTTACAGCTTGCCCTTTGGCAGACTCTCGGGGATTCTGCTGAGAGACACATCCTGGTCACGCCCACCCATATGCGTCACTATAAGCATGGCCGGTGTGATCCCACATTCACCTCGACTATGCAGTCCCGCCAACTACTGAAGGCCTTAATGTCCTGCACCGGGCCCAACACCCTTCAGCACACCGAAGACCTCTTGCGCCTCTTTCATCAAGCATTCCAGGAGCACAAGCTCCTCATCAAAAACACAAAAAGTGGTCAAGGAGTAGGTCCTCACTTGGCTGCCCTACGCTTGGCTTTATCCCAGGACAACCCTCTTAAAAAGTTTCTAGATCCCTTTGGCTGTCCCTCAGTGTACCTCACAGGCAAAGATTTGATGGAAGGGGTGGAGTGCGCTGTGGGGAATGTGTATGCACAGGAGCAGCTGGCTGTCACCTACCTTGGAAGAAGAGACAGGGTTCGCATGGTCCTTAGTGGGAAGGGTAGTTTTGCTAATGTTTTGGGCCAACTTCAGGAAAACCTTAAAAACACTCTTGAGCTGATAATGCTGTTGGCCCTGAGGTACGCTATCGCAGCTCAAATGGGGGCGCTGGAATGCTGGTTGCAAGATCAAGATCATATAATAGAGAAGGAAAATCCAGCCACTGTAGCAGGAGGTTTCAATCGGCAGAAAACTTCTTCCGGTTCGACTCCGGATACGAAATCAGATTTCACTCTGCTGATCCATGGTGGGGCTGGGGAGGACATGATGCTGAAGCAGAATGAGATAAGTATGGTTGAGTTCTCACTGCAGTCAGCCCTAATGCTGGGGGAACGAGAGTTAGCAGCTGGAGGCAGCAGCCTCAATGCAGTTGAGAGATGCGTGTCTGCACTTGAGGACTGCTTCTTGTTCAATGCTGGCAAGGGTTCAGTGTTCAACAGGGAAGGGAGGAACGAAATGGAGGCAACTATCGTAGATGGCAGCGAACTGAATTCTGGGTCGGTGGCTTGTGTGAAGACAGTGAAAAACCCAATCAAAGCAGCAAGGAAGGTCATGGAGAAGAGCCCCCATGGACTCCTGGTTGGAGATGGTGCTGAAACATTCCTACAGGACCTGGATGACAAGGAGAAGCCAATGGGAGCTGAGTACTTTCACACTGATGTGCGGCACAAAGAGCTGAAGATGAAACTCATGGATCGAGGTACGTCAAAAAACAAGCACCCACAAACAGTAGGAGCCGTCGCTTTGGATCGGCATGGAAAGCTGGCTGCAGCAACATCCACCGGCGGGTTAGTGGGAAAGTGGGAGGGACGAATTGGAGACACGGCAGTGGTGGGTGCTGGGATTTTTGCTGATGCAACGCTGGCAGTGACCTGCTCTGGAGATGGGGATGTGTTTCTGAGACGGACTGTCGCACACAAAGTAGCTAGTCTCTACCACCACAAAGGCCACAGTCTCCAGGAAGCCTGTAAGGAGGTGATTTCTGAACACCTGAAGGGATCCTGTGCAGGAATAATAGCTGTTGATGCTTGTGGTGACACTGCGATTGAATGTAATGCAGGGGTGATGTTTGTTGGATCTATAATAAGGGGCACTGCATGTGCAGAAGTCTTAAGACCCTTAAAAACGCATTCTAATGTAATCTGGGAGACAGATAATCTAGTAGCCTACTTACACTCTGAGCCATGGACCCCAGGAGCAACAATACTTACTCAAAAGAACCCAAACATGCCCAGCAGTATCTTTCATCTTCCAGAGCAAGAGTTCCTAGAGCTCTTTCTGGGGGTGAAGACAGTCTCCAATCTTCTCTGTGAACAACTAGAGGTACAGCGTTGTGCCCTAGTGTTCAAGCCACAACCGGAGCAAGCAGCTCACATCCGGCTGTTGCCACTGCATGGACTGGAACCAGACTGGAAGCCTCACCTTGCTGAAGAAATGAACTTCCAATATTATGACCCTGGTTACTGCACTTCTAAGAGTGGTCCACTTTGTGAGGATGCAGAACTAATGAAAGTCCAAGCTAAAATTAGATCATATCTTTCAACACCTGATACACCACCTAGCTATACATTTCTTGGCGACCCCTCCCACAATAACCTCTTCTCCCGCATAGTGCGTGGGGAGGAGAAGCAGTGGAGGGTGTGGGAAAGCAGTGAGCATGTGGCTTTCCTCACACCATTTCCCAGTGCTCCAGGTTGTACCGTTCTTGTGCCACGTCAACCATTACCAAGCAATATCTTTTGCTTGGAGGAGGACGACTACAAAGCTTTGGTCCTGGCCTCCCGTGAAGTAGCCCACCTGCTGGAAAAGGCGATGGGTGCCCATGGTGTGGCGCTAATCTTTGAAGGCTATGAGATTGATTATGCCCATGCAAAATTGATTCCATTACTTTGTCCACCTGCACAATTTCCTTTAAGCAACATCCCCCAGTTTTGCTCCACCTACCAGGGGTATGTGACATCTGCTGATGGCCCACTGGCTTCTCCTGAAAGTCTGAAAGAGATCCAATCAAAAGTCACACGATGCAAACCACCTCAATCTTGGAAGGACCCTGAAAAACATGCTGATCTAGCTGTCAGAAGCCAGTGGTACCGCCAGCTCTTTAAAATCCAGGATACTCTTTTTCATTGTACTGTGGAGTTCTTTCACAACATCTGCAGGTATGCATACGCTCTGACGCCCGTCACCACTGACACCATCTCCTCACCCATGGGCCTAGGATCTGACTCTGAGCCAGTTTACGTGAACATGCTTGGGCAGGATGTCTACTTAGCAGACTCCATGCAGTTCATCCTTGAGTATTTCCTGCGGTTTCAGGAAGACCTGCGAGGCACCTATTACATGTCACCCAGTTTCCGTGGGGAAGATCCTGATGCGACACACCTGAACCAGTTCTATCATGTGGAATGTGAGCTTCTGGGAAATATGGAAAAGGCTATGCATGTAGCTGAAAACTATGTAGCCCACCTCACGCGCACAATGCTGAAAAAGCACTCTGACATTATCTTGGCGTGTGCCGGGACACTCTCCCACGCTCAGAGTCTGCTGAAGAGTTTAGATGGGCAGCAGCACCTACCAAGGGTCACACTGGAGCAGGCCGTGCCTATGATGCCATCTGAGGATTGTTTTGAATGGGTGCAGGATGGGCAACCCCAGTTTGGGAGGAAACTGACGCGTAAAGGGGAGCAAGTCCTGATCAGGAAGCATGGGGGAGCGGTTTGGCTGACGGAAATGGACCACCTTGGCGTGCCTTTCTACCAGGCGTATGTCGAGGGATCAGGGAAGCAAAAAGCCAGAGCAGCAGACCTTCTCCTGGGTCTGGGAGAGACCATAGGCCTGGGGGAGAGGCACTCCACCCCTGAGATGGTGCAAGAGGCCTTGAGGCACCATGCAGTGCCAGAGGAATCTTACAAATGGTACATTCAGATGCGTCAGATGAAGGCCCTACTCAGCAGTGGCTGGGGCATGGGGACCGAGCGATACCTGTGCTGGCTGCTCCAGCACGATGACGTCAGAGACATGCACATCATACCTCGTCTGAAGGCCAAGAAGTACATGCCGTGAAATGCTCTTTCTGTATTAAAAGCGGCAGACATTAAGATGGTAGAGAAAGTAAAGCCTGGCTGACAGTATAAATGTCAGATTCTTAAAAAAAAAGTACTCAAGTCAAGTAAGGTGTAATTAATATTCAGCCATCAATGATGAAGAACACCAGAACTAATTAAGCAGGAATTAAAGAGTCAGACCCACCCACTACACATACAACCGGAAACTACACCCAATTGCTTAATGTGCATTTCTATCAGGATTCAAATTTCATGAACAATATGCCATGAAATGGGGCCAGGGGTACAAACAGCTGGAGTTCAGCAAGTTTGATTCACATTAACAGCAGTTCTTATGTAATTGTGTATTCATCTAACTCAATCAATACAACTGCTCCTTCTAACTTTGACAATGATTATTAATAAAGAAACATTTACAGGACAGCATCTGTATTTATTTGGTTTTATATACTTATATTCCATATATAACATTTTTCTGAAGGATACTGAACCATTCCATCAGTTTGGCTTAGAAACCTGGAAATTCAGTAAATCATTTTGACCTTGAGGTAAACATGGAGCAACCAAAGTCCCATAAGGTGATCTTTTTTTCTTTTGCGCACAAGTTAATTTACTATATATTCGTGGAACCACGAAATAACATTTCGTGTTTTATTGAGTCACGAAAGGCAATACAAAACGTTTGATTTCGTCATGAAATATTTTTTTGTGGCACAAAATGCATTTTGCGCACGAAAATGAGCACTTTACACTTGAATGACATTCTAATATGAAAATGAAACTTGATTAGCTGAATTCTGTCCATTATATGGTCTCTGTGTGCATCTAAAGTCTATAGAGTCGCATACGAATGTATAAAAAGAAATCACCTTTTGGGACTTTAGGGGCTCCGTAGGTAAGGACATTCTAAAACAGATAGGAAAAAAACGGACTTCAAGTTTGTATCTTCACAGAGTCCACAGAACCTCATCCACCCATTTTTGAAACTCGCTCATGACAGAGCAGAAAATGGACAAAGGGAGCATCACACATAGTCCCTGCTAAAACAGAAACAGCAGTAAATTTCACAGAGCACCGCATTTTCTCGAAACACTTCTTACTTAAAGGTGGCTAAAGAAATGCATAAAAAACACACATTTTCTTAAATTAAATAATATTTTTTTCTCGGGTTCTATGTTGTTTATGTATTTATCCAGAATAGCAAAATATATAAAGCTAATTTATTCTAATCTAATGAAAATCTTATTGCAATACAACTACCAGCGGATTACCACAGACACGTACGCTGAAAAGCAACTGAATGATACTTCATTCGCTAATCGTACAAAGATAAGCACATGGGAATTCCTCCGTTTCACAACCTATAACTCTCCTACGACACACACACACATTCAAGGCAAGAGCAAAGCTCCAGAGAGAAAAGTCCCTTTGCCAGAGACTCCCCACAGGACGGCACATTAGCAAAATTAGATCGCCCAACGTGGGGCTCGAACCCACGACCCTGAGATTAAGAGTCTCATGCTCTACCGACTGAGCTAGCCGGGCTGACGTAGCAAAAACACCGCAATTCTTATAGACAATGCAGCTATTAACACAGAGCATCTAGCAAAAGGTTCCCTTTAATGATTAATGGGTATGCAAAAACCCTCGTTGGATGGTTTGTCTGTGATAGCTTTAGTTACCCATTAGGGCTCTAAGAGATCAACACATATTTATGGCGCCACCATGACCACACATATAAAACGTTACAATTCGTGTTTATTCATGTAAAATCTGGAAACTACTAAAAATTACAGCCGCTTTTTTATCGACATCATTCAGAGCCAATGAAAATCGAAGATGGGGACAATGGAGGCGAATCAAATCTCTATACTAGGGTTTTTATTTGAGTATAAGTATAAATGCCGAGTTCCTTCGCCATGGAGGCGGAAGTACGGATAGATAGCGACGTCATTTTTAGACCCTGGTATGTAAATAAACGCAATCCCCTCATTTCACTGTAGAGAAGTACAAACGTCAAAATGAAGCAGAAACTGACAGAAACTGTAAAATAAATTGACAACATTTAACGCAAATGACAAAGCAGATGTTATGACGCTTTTCAAGCAACCATCAAAAGAACGTCTCAGAAAAAATGTGCTCGCATGAAAGCGACATTACGGTAGCGCTCTTTACATTCCCCAAGATGATCGCAGCGATAGGTTACGGAGCGTGGTAGGTCCCTATAAACACGACGTTACGGTAATACCCTTTACACTCCCCAAGCTGATCGCAGCGATAGGTTACTGCGAGGGGTGGGTCTACATTTCCGTGTATCTAGTAGTAAAAGCCAGTTTACAAACATTCGCCGGCCGTGTTTAACGTCTGCGAAGTATAACTGACATGTCAATTAATACACGTACTCTCGTCGGAGCAAAATGGCTTGCTGAAGCAGTGAAGAATAACCTTCTGGGACCTACGTTGCGTGTTTTGGACACTTCGTGGTACCTACCCAAACTGAAACGTAACCCTTCAGTTGAATTCAAAGAGAGACACATACCGGGGGCTTCGTTCTTCGATATTGATCAATGCTGTGATAAAACGTCCCCGTTTGATCACATGCTGCCAGGTGAACACGAGTTTGCGGACTATGTGGGCGACCTGGGCATCGGCAATGACACGCACGTCGTCGTGTACGACGCCAGTGACTTCGGTTCCTTCTCCGCCCCGAGGGTTTGGTGGATGTTTCGGGTCTTTGGCCACAGCTCTGTGTCCGTGCTTGACGGCGGTCTGAAGAGCTGGCTAAAAGAGGGCCACCCTGTCACGGCAGATTTCTGCAAACCTGCCCCTGCGCAGTTCAGGGCGTCTCTGCATCGGCCGTGGGTGAAAACCTACGAGGATGTTCTGAAAAACATTGAGAGCAAACTGTTCCAAGTGGTGGACGCCAGAGCCGAGGGGAGATTCAGAGGAATAGAACCTGAACCAAGAGACAGTACGTATCTCAGTTCTGCAGTTTGATATTGTTATTATAATGTTAAGCCTTCAACGAAGCAAAGCAAGAAATGTCAAGCTCCTGCCCTTGCAGATAAGATCTCGTAAAACTTCTCAGCCTGTATTGTTTTAAATATGATCTGACGCGGCGGTAGGTCACATGACTTTCTCTGTTCCTGACAGATACAGAGCCTGGGCATATCCCGGGCTCCATCAACATGCCGTTCGCTTGCTTTCTGGATGCCTCTGGCCTTGAACGTCCACCGGTGGAGCTGACGGAGATGTTCCGGGGTGTCGGAGTGGATTTGACCAAACCGCTGTGTGTGTCCTGCGGCTCAGGGGTGACCGCCTGTCACGTGGCCCTGGCGGCCCATCTGTGCGGCCACCCCGGCGTGTCCGTGTATGACGGGGCCTGGTCCGAGTGGTACACCAGAGCTGCCCCGGAGCACATCATCTCGGAGGGCAGGGGGAAGAACGTGTAACAGACAACGACTGACTGATCCATGGGTCAGTGCCAAAGATGACAGTACAGGCTGAGCTACCTATCATGTCAAAATGTTCATTCTATGTACAGATAGAATCCATGTCAATTCTCAGTGATGCTGTGTAGTTTACCTGGTCAGAGCAGTAGAGCAGGTCAGGATATCTGTTGATCCCCACTTCTGCCCTGGCTGGTCTGGTACAAGATACATATTCGCCTGTACAGTAACAGCTTACTCTGTTTTTAGTTTTACAATAAAAACACTGAGAGGTAAAAATGTTTTATATTCGAAAAGTCATACTTAATTGGGTTTCTGGGGATACGGGGCTGTGGAAGGTGGGTGGACGGTCAAAAGTCCAGTTTAGTTCTAACTCTGCACTTGCTGTGACTTGTGAGAGTAATATATAAAGGGAAGATGATTACTGTTGATATAGCCTTTTGGCTCAGCCTACCCTCCAGTCAGAAAACAATTCATGTCTGGGTGTGTATAATAGTAGAAATACTAACTAAAAATGTACAAAAATTCTTTTTGCATTCAACGAATAAATAAAAATTTTAGCAGAAATTTTACAGAAATTAGTTATATTTTGATTTCTCTTTTGATTTGTTTAAATGAACTCTTGTATAAATGAAATCTTACATTTTGGAGGTTTGTACGTGTACTTGCCGAATGCTATGAAAACTGCAGATGAGTTAAACATATTCTGATGATGTCAGTTCTCATCATATGCTGGAAGGGTCGCCTTGATATTTAATGGCATAAAGTCTGCAGTCTTTAAACATGACACAAATGAGCTAACTTGTGATGCTTATAGGACTCAGCTGCCACCTCTTAAGCGCGCTATGGGCTTCTGGGCGCAGTGTGTAAGCCTGCAGCGTAACCCTACGGGGGCGAAAGATGACAACTTTAGCTGCTGCATAAGCAGGCTGGCCCTGCTTTGGGGGTCCAGCTAATCCAGCTAATTCAGCATTTGCTCTTAAAGATAGCGCATCAGGAGCGATTCCCAGATATACTTCTATGCAATTTTATAGTTATTTTCCTGTAGATCAAATAATCCTCCACGTTTTACACAAAGTAAAAAGTTAGCTGTGCAGTTACACAGTTTCTCCAGAAGAGTGCTCTATAGACAACGATAAATGCCTGCATTGGTCTGAGACTGGAAGCCTAAAATTAATTGCTGGCTTCTGCAGCTGTAGTTTATGGTAAAGGGTGTATTTTTAGTCTACTGTTCATTCTCATTTTCTTAACGAAAGCTGTGTAATTGTATATATCCATTTTTTTTTCATATTGTCAAAAATAGTTAATAAATAGTGGTTATTTCCTTTCAGTTATTAGCCAGAAATGGATCAGATTGACATTACATCTGCTTACTGAATCACTGCCATGAGCCACTGCTCAGGATGGTTTTGGTTTGCAGGAAGTAAAACCAGACGATTGGTGCTGATAGTGGGGTCAAAGGTCAGGCTGACCAGTGCCCCTTATATGGCCTGTACACTAACATGGAGATGCCGAGGCAGTGAAATCAGTCAGTTTTGGTTCAGCGCCAATTCTCATTCTGTCATAATCAGAATACTTAACCAGGCCAATTCAGGTGTGCCTTTGTCATGCCCTTTCTGAGAGACGGAGGCAAGTATGGAACACTTGCACACAGAGTTGCTACTGGTGTTGTGGTAAAGCGTAGCATCCGCTCTGTGGGGACTTAACATTACACACAGATATATCTATATAGGGCTGCGGTTGAGGGGAAGGGGGAGTCTAAGGAGCCAGTTTACTAGCTATACCTCCTCCTTAAAGCACACCGCACGCTCTTCCAGGAGGCGCTGATGTTAACGTAGTTACTATGCGACTAAGATTCATGACTTTAAACATGGTGTGATTGTTGGGTTTTAGTTTATTAGAAACAGCCACCTTCCTCGGATTCTCACACACTACTGTGTCGAGAGTCTTCAGGGATGGTGTGATGGGGAAAACCATCCAGTCGGGGGCTGATCTGTGGCCAAACACCCCACATTAATGACAGCGGTCAGAGGAGAACGGCCAGACTCGTTAACGCTAACAGGAAGCCCACAGGTGCAAAAGTAACAGGTCAGGGCATCAGCGGTGTGCAGGATAGCAACTCTACATGCTTAACTCATTTACCTTTAAAGCAGTTCCAGTGATAAATTGGGTGACTTCCTCGCACTATATAGGGGAATAGACACACACACAAACACTGCAGAATTACAGCAGTGTTGTGGCTGCTAATGGATACAATTAATTCATGTGTATATGTGTCCATATTTATCTATATATGTTTTCTGCCTCCCCATGAAGTGTGTTTGTGTGTGTATATTTGTGTGTGTGTCTGTCTATGTCTGTGTACTTTTCCACAGGCACTGACATTTTTCAGGTCTGTGGCCCTCAGCAGCTTTGGGTTCATCACCCACAATTTTCCTTGGTCACCAAGCCTTTTTTGGCTGCCCAGCCCCTTCCAGCCTGCTCACTTAACAGCAGTCCTGTCTTTTCCTCCTATCATGGCCCCAGGGACTGCCTGCTCAGGGCGAACATCCTCGCCATGGTGTAAACGACTAATGCGTCACCAAACCGAATGACAAGCGTTCAACAGAAGCTGGCCAGAAGCAAGGCAAACATCCGCAGGAAGGAGCGGAGCCTCTCGACGGCTCCGCCGATGACTACATATTTTTAACCGTCCGTGCAGTTATGAGTGGAGCTGGTACAGCACCCTTCACTGAGTGGTATGGATCCGTAAAAACTCTGAAAGTGTCATTGGGAGAGAAGCCGCCAGCGACAGGCGGACCATGGAAACCAAAAAAAAAAATGAAGACTGAGAGAAAACAGCTTCCTCTGACACCCACGGCAGAGCCAGTGTGGCACTGTCTGTGACAGAGGCAACCTATGCCCACCTCTGCCCACCTCCCCCATGCCCCGAGCCATGGTACAGGTAAAGGGCCTGGGCTGTACGACATGCGTGGGTGCACTGCGGTCACCATGTCAAAGATCTTTGTTTTCTTTGAACCCCCACTGCAAACAGCCCTCAGGGGCGTAGAGCTTATACCTGCCAGCAGGAAGGTGGTGCAGTTTGGTATCCGACGTTTGTCTGGTGGCCTCGCTGGAAGCCGCACACTAGAATAGCACAGTTTTTAGTTTTTGTCATGGTACCTGAATGCGCTCAGATGTCAGAGGCTCTGCTCATGCACCCTGCATGTGTTTATTTCTATGAATTGGTGAAATACCTTTAACATGACTGACCAACTGCCCAGAATTTCCTCTACATCACTAGACTGGCCACCTGCAACCATCATATTCAAATCCCAGGGTCGGAGAGTCATCCCACCATCGGGCCCCTGAGTGAGGCCCCTAACCCTCGATTGCCCCCGGGACTTGCTGCTCCTGCGCTCTCAAAAAATCCACATTGCTCTGGATGCAAGTGTCCGCTCAATAAATAAATGAATTAAAGCAGACTGGCTTTGCTAGCCAGACGGAAGGCCTGCATTGTGATGCCAGTGGGCAGTGCCTGCACAGACCACAGCATTCCGAAGGAAGGCATGCTTCGTGACGCCAGTGGGCAGTGTCTACGCAGACCACAGCATTCCAAAGGAAGGCCTGCTTCGTGACGCCAGTGGGCAGTGTCTACGCAGACCACAGCATTCCAAAAGTGAACGTTCCAAGAACTCAAGAAAATGTGGTCAGTAGAAAAATAAAGGCTCTTAGCTCATTGATCTTCCATTTTAGGTTTGTGGTCTTCAGAGAAAGATGAAATGCTGTCACCGTGCCATCATCATTACGTCACAATAGTAGCAGCAAAGAAGAGCAGAAGCCTTCCTCTGAGAGGAAGATAATCATCACCCATCGACTTGCTCTGTCACTGTGAATTACGGAACAATTTCACCTTATTCTTAACACAGTTTTTTGTCAGTTCTTCTATAAGTCACAGGGAGCACAAATTTCTTGCAGCCATGGCCACGGAGACCAGATGGACTGGGTGGACTAGGCTGCTGTCTCTCAGAGTTCTGCTCTGCTCACGGCATGTTCATGGGCTGAGGGTTAAAGTTACATCCACAAACAAGTTGCTGGGTACTTTTTGTCTAGAGGACCAAAAATATCCTGGTTGACAAGAGCACCTGGAAATGAGCATGAATGAGAGAAGATTATTCATGCTGAAGGTGGTGGCATTCACCTCAGCTTTGAACAATAAGTCATTTTCAAAGCAAGCGGCATCATTCTGTGACACTGTGGCAGCGCTTCGCTGGACATGTCCCTTGTGTTTCGCTGCTGTCAAAGTACAGAGGCAGTTTCTTTAATTTAGGATGAGGTTCTCCTAAATTAGGTAGAAAAGATTTATGTCACCCACAACTGCAAAATATAAACTATGAGTGACCAAAGATAGAATGTGTGTGTGTGCATCATATTTTGTTTGGTTACTTATGGTTAAGTTTAGGTTTGGGTTAGGATTAGGATTATGCCCTTGCAATGGAGAGTCCCCATAAAGATATGGATACCTAATCTGTGTGCGTTTGTATGGACCATATTGGCATTATTAGACAGTGTCTCGTGGTTCCACTCGTACAGAGAAGGAGATCAAATTCGATTTTGGTAACTAAGGGCATTTTCGTTCTGCTTTGCTTCTGGAAAGTTTTTCAGACATTTTGAAAAAAATTAAAACAAATAGCGGGAGGACCAAGCTAACAGCACTATAGCACAGCCTGCTGCACGCGGACGGCTCTGAGGGATCTGTCAGACATCAGCGTCGTGCCTGCGTGGCCCATCAAGCTCACATATCAGAAACAGCCTCACTGCATCATGGGGACAATCTGCCCTGTGTTACTGGGACCACCTGCCAGGTGGAAAGTCTGCTTTGGATTAAATTATACTAGTCTGAAAAATTATTGCTTTGTGCATGAGGAAAAGGGGTGAGACAATGCAAGCAGCATCTAGACAGTAATGAATCTTCCTTACAAGGCTGGACACAGCAGACAGCTTCATCTGAGTAAAATGAGGTCAGTGTGTTAAGGGCCAGGGTGCGAGCATAGCTGGCAGCTTGCGGTCTGTCTGCTAACAATGTGAAAGCAGCGAGACTGAGACAGGGTCCAGTGGGGGCTTAGAGAGGGTGGCCTTTGCACTCTGAGGGACGTGCATTTCTCACATTTAATCAGCTGTCGGAGAAGCTTCCTTCACAGCTCCTGTAGATTGCAAGTCCCTCCGACTACGACCACCTCCATCTGTTGCCAGTTTTATCATCATTGCTGTCGGTTTTATTCACACCTTCAATAATTTTCCCAGTGCATCACGCTCAGTGACTAATGCAGACTGATACTCATATTTAGCACCATACTCAGTGAATAATACTCCCTTGTTTATGTTACAGTATCACGGTCAAAACAGCTGTGAGGAGACACAGGGACCGAATTTGTAAATACAGGGACCTACTTGCTTGTAATATTCACCCGACATTAAGTAGCGATTGCGGCTGATACGAGTCTGTGTTCTGCAGGACGTGTCCGGGCCGCGGGGCGTGTGTCCAAGCAGATTCTGCAGCTCTCATCTCCAATGCCCTTCACATTGCTGCTTGAGCAGAAACCACGCCTTGCACAATTTCGCTTTCAAAGTCACCTCAGCCTTTATTTTAAATTCGCCTCACCCTTAATGGCACAGCCTGCCCTCCCCCTGTTACCGCTCACTGTGGTCTGCAGTCTTTGTTTTCTGTTTTGCTCTTGCCTCTGTACACGGACTGCACAATGCACCGCAGCAATTTCCGCTCACAAGCCTGACCTTTAAGACAGCGCTTGGGCCACTGCGAGGTATAGAGGCGTGATGGAACTGTTGCGAAACTGCCCCCCCCCCCCCAGCAACAAGCCCACCTCCTCAACCTGGGTGCTGGGGGATCAGTGGACAAACAGCTATGCAGATTGAACGACTATCCTGCTGTGTTTTAGTGTTGCAGATTCACTGCATTTTCGGGTGGGGAAGCGCTACAAAGTGGACGCGTGAAATTAGACAAGTGCTCTTTTTATGTAAAAACATGCGAGCCCATCCACTCCGTAGCCTTCTGGGAAATTAGTCTGGAGAAAAGCCTTCACGAGTGTGAGTTGCAGCCAAGCAGCCATAGTGATGTGCATTGACTGCCAGGCTTATATCCTGTCTGTGACGTCCAGGGTTTAGCTTATAGGCACCACAGCAGTGCTCCTGCCAGGAATGTTACTGACGGCGGTAAAGCAGTGTGACCACAGCGCTAAAATGAAATTAGCTGATAGTCGATGGGAAGTCCAATGGAACTTCTCTAGCTATACTATGGATTGGCAACTTTCTGAGACACTTTTAAGCTACGCTGCGTGTTTGTGTTTTGTCACAGATAACTGGTCCTACTCTAATTCATTCAAGCCATGCGGCAAACAGTCTGCTGATCCTCCCCTGTGGCAAACCTGCCGACAGTTTGACAGTCGCATCAGTGCATCTATCACCACGGCGACTTACAGTATCACACAGCAAGGCTGCGGCAGCAGTTTGCAAATTTACATGCAACGTTTCAGTGGCAATAACCTCTGAGTCGGCACGGCGTTTCACTAAATGCGCGTACTTGTTTATACATTTGGAAGTCTGAAATGTTTGCTTGGGTTCGGTGAAACAGGATGTGGTCTGTATGATCGCACTTGTCTCTATTTATACCTGTATGGGTAACATTTGTCTAAAAACCTAATCGCATTTCAATCACGAAAATATATGTGCATCTGCACCCTGATCTGTGTGAGAGGAATAGTAGGACTCTGTATTGAGTTTCCGGACAGCTGGACTAACGTCAGAAACAAAGTTGTGGTTTGGCCCCGTCACCATAAAATATATCTGGGCACTCAGATCGAGAAAGCATCACCCTGAGCGAGATCTAGCTTCTGACATCAAGAGAGCGACTGTGAGGGTGAAGGTGTGCCTGCTGGTTCTGGGACTGACAACTGGCAGCTGGGTGACGCCAAAGCTGGACCGAGGGGTAAGCCTGCCACATGGTTCATGTCAGGGAAAAATACTCATTTGTGAATGTATGAGAATGTATGAGAATTCAGCCCGATGTCAAAGAGGTCGATGTAACTCAGTGGCAGGCTGCTTAGGAAAAATGTCGTTTTTTTTAACGTAAATAACACCCTCTGTTTCCTTTTGTTCTAGCGTAGGATGACAATACTAATGATAAAACTACCGATTATGAGTGAATGAAACAGTAATGTGAATAAAAGTATACACATATACTCCGCAACAGGCTACCTGTCCATTTTTAGCATCTGCCGACCGCGGGTGAATGCAACCTTAAGCTAAGGGGAGTCACTCAGTCGCTGCTTGGCGATCAAGATTATGATGTGAATCAGTTCCTTTCCAGTTCCACCCTAATGTCCCCTAAATGACAGTTTCTTTCATTTCTTGCCTATTGATGAGACTCTGCTCATACTGTGGTAAACAACTACTACAGATCTGCCCAAAATCCTACAATAAAAAGACTTTATGTCCTCTTGGAAAGGTGGCCCTTGGATATCTGAAGTGTTTGCGCGTTGAAGGTCAGTCAGTAAAGCAGTAACTGACAGCCTTCAAAAACAATGCCAATCCTGCTACAATTTTCCTCCGAGACGTCACCAAGAGTCCCTGCCAAATCTTGTGGTGTCTGTGCATAAGACGGGAAAATCACAGACAAACATTTTGTTTCATTAAACAAGCAATTGCTTTTGCCTAAACAGATGTGGGATTGGAGCTACTTTTGGCCGGGATGTGCAAAAATGTGAGAAAAGTGCAGTCAATGAAATGATGTTTAAATGATCTTAATATTGGTGCAAAACCAGCAGCATAGGAGAGTCTGATATCATTTCATTAGTCAAAGTGTGTCGGCTTAGACATTCCAAAACCTGAAAAATCACCCCAGTGTTTGCACGAACACACCAATGCTTGGCTAATCAAATTAGTACCTGAGTTGAGTTATATATGGAATGAAATCAAATACCTAATTATTAATTGAGCTGAGGGAGAAATTTAACAAATAGGGCGGTGCAGACCCACTACATGTTTTGCTCATGTCCAAGGACAAAAGTGGGGGGATTGGGGCTCAGACTCTGTGTCTGTGATTATCTTAACCCCCCCCCCACATATGACACCTAGTTCATTCCACATCTGAATACACGTTTGAGGAGTTTAAAGCTGCTGATGTACACAAGACCAGTGGAAATTCCTAGATAGTTCGCTTCCCAATCTTATGAAAGGTTTTTATCCTTATCTTATTGGTGCTGCGATGTCTAATGACAGACAGACAGGATGAAAAACAACTGTGTCAATCAATTCTGATATCATGGGCTGCTCGATATGGCAACAAATTTAGTCATGTTTTCTCCGTATCAAATGATTTCAATAATCACGATATCATTCAAGTAATTGTTTCTTTACGTCAGTGTTTCATCTTTACTTAGAAATCATATAAAACTGGCATTAACAGTTTTCAGAACATGACAAAAATGCTACAAACTGAACTGTAAGCTGCAGGCTGTCTAATTTTAACAAATAAATCATATGAAAAAAACATGCATAAATCATACATATAAATAACACGCGAACACAGGTATTCAGTGAGCTGCCGACTTTCCTGTATGACAGCCGCGATCCACTTACTGCATCTTTCAGGGTCTGCTGGGAATCTATGAAGATGATAAACCAGGTGTATCACAGTTAAGAAAGATCTGCTAGAAAATTAAATATGTTGTTGCTGCTTTTTCTGCTTTGAAAGGTGTTTCGTTTGGAAATACCGCAATTTCGTTTGACCTGCACTAGAAAGAGCAGACCAAACCATTTTTTGCATTATAGGAAGAGAAATTAAAATTAGTTTTTAAATCCAATTTATCTAGATTTAACAGTTGATTTAATCCTATATTTTGTTTTATTCCACGTTGTCTAAAGAAATAAGTACGGTTGCAAATCCATGCAGACGGTTCACTAATCTGTGGGACGGAATATGAATCTGATAGCACATATTAACATGTAGTTCTTCTCATTTGACACTAGGGGGCTCTGTACTGCGGACCCAAAATGAAAACTGTAAGCATTCCTATATGTTACTATAAGTGGATTATTTGAACATTATTTATATAGAAATTATTCTGTTCCAAACTTCCAGATCCCAATAAGTGGTTGATCACTATAACCGTGATCACTGTAAG
>JABFEB020000044.1:9352041-9370569 GCA_019775895.2 Stomatorhinus ivindoensis
AGTACCTGTTAGGACCCACGTTATTAGGTACACCTAGCTAGTACCTGTTAGGACCCACGTTATTAGGTACACCTAGCCAGTACCTGTTAGGACCCACTTTTGTCTCCAGAACCACTTCAGCATAGATCCGTTGTGCATTCAGAGCAGCAACTCTGCACAGCACGCAGCTCTTAATCTTGCATTTCTGTTCAGTGTAACAAGCATAGCCCTTCGCCGCTGCCCCTGGCTGGATGTTTCTGTTCATCGCACCATCCTCTGTAAAGGCCGTTTGGGTTAACAGGCTGGTCTGCTTAATAAACTGATCACTGAGTGTATATCTGCTGCCCTGTTCGGAAGTAGCAGCCATGCCAGCAGTATTAGATACACAGATCACTTGCTGATCTTAGGGGAAGCCCTGGCGTAGGCACGAGTGGGTCAGTAACTCAGTCAGCAGCAAGCTCATAAAATTTAAAATGGATTCTGGAGTGAATACCTATGGAAGCAGGTGAGTTTCTGAGTGAGGGCACTTATCTGAGGTAAGAAAACAAGGACGGACTGAGTTCTGCTGGTTTTATTCAACATTTCTCTGTGCAAAAATGATTAAACAAACGAAAAGAGGGAACAGAGAAGGTTTGTTTGCAGTCATAACTTAGCTTAATGTCAGAGTGGCAATAAATCTACAATGGGTGTCAAATTAAGCTGCCCGAAATAACTCCATGGAAAATTCCAGACTTGACAACAGACAGGTGCTAAAATAATGTTTATTATAATTTTTTTTATTTAATCAATTTGCTTGCTACGCATATAACCTTCAACAGTTTGCATATTAAACGCTGTGCAGTTGTAAGGTTGAGTGTGGAGCTTATTTTTAGAAGTTTGTGTGTGGTATGTTTAGAACCTGACATAGATTGACCTCTTTAGTGCAAAAATAAACACACAGATGAGCATTGCGGCTCAGAGATATGCCCACAGCGATGTAAGCCCATCTCACTATGGTTTCCGGACCTCAGCATCCCCACTAATGACAGGCCAATGGACTTTGGCTCCACCACCACACCCAGAGACTAGCAGTGCAGTGAACCCAAATGAGGGCTTCATTTGTTGGTCTTTCCCCAGATTACAGCAATTTGTTTACTTCACCAACGTTTCCCTGGCTGGTGTTTGTAGCTACATTGTGTATTTGACAGCACATAAGGCACAGAAGGGTAAGATTATGTTAAAAGGTTGGGTGTTTATAATAAATAAAAAAAATAAGTGCTTAGACACACCCACTGAAGGAATCCGTCCCATTAAACACAACGATCGCTGATGACCGAAACAATGGAGAAACCTAAGGAATACAATCATTTTGTCTCCAAGAGTCTGTCACTGTTGCCAACACACACACAATAAACATTCCTCTCCACAAAGTCTGGATCTGTTGGTATGTGATTTATGCAGCGTTTTGGTTGGATGTGAACTGAATATTGGTGTAATTCATCCAACTCCACTACAAAGGTAAAATACAAAGATACTAACACCATGGTTCAAATTATGGGGGAGCTCTGGGGAAGCCCCCGCCTCGGAAAAGGACATGAGCTCCCTTGAATGCCTACCCTGAGCTCTACAAAATTGTCGACTTTTGTGTTATACGTTATACTTCATTTTCCGTACAATAAGGCTCTTTAAGTAAAAATACCAACATAAATATGTCAATGACATGTATTTATTCATTCGTTGCATTCCATTTTCCGAACATTTGTCTCCGTTAATTAACAAATTTGGGTCTATTCCTGCTGTGGCCATCCGTGCGTGGCGGCGCTGCACTCCACATCCTACATTTACGTAGCCAACTGAACTCCTCATCAAACAGGTCAAGTCAGGTCAGGTTGGGTAGAATGCACAGGTACAGCGCATTGCTGCACCCTCCACACGGCGAGACAGCTGGGAATCCAGGTTAGCAGCCCCCCAGGCCGACAAGCCTGGTTTATCTTAAACCTGCGTTAACTGATGAAAGAAAGCTATTATTGCACGATTATACTCACCCAATGAAAACTTTAGGCATGAATTCCTGGCAGTATGAAACTAAGTCTGGAAAATTGCTGCCCTCTTTTAAGGTATAAGAAAGTTATTTTTATAACATAAGTCCTTATACAAATGTCCATTCAAAACTATGAGTAGGACATTTTGCAATGTAGCAAAAACCTAGAGATGTAACTGAAAAATTTTGCTCCGGTTGCGAACTCTAGCAAAACAGCTAGCAAAACTGGCATAACACCGTTACTAACGCTCCCTCGCAGTGCATGTAATGAGCCTCATTCGGGACTCCCTGAGCGACACTAAGTCAAAGCGGACAACGTTTTACCCGGTACTTCTGGCCGGTTTATAGAGACTTATAATGTCAAAACGGAAAAACACTACCGGAGAGAGAGGGAGCTGCGAGCCGCAGTTATATTTCGCTGTGGTTAAAAACGAAATAACGCTCAGCTTTTTTTCTCCAAGTGATGTCCTGTTAAAGGGATGTGTATGACAAGCAGACATTTGTCACCTATGTCCCTCTTTGCGATTTTGTTTTTCGTTTCCTCTGAATGCAACTTCTTGTGTGATTTTTATGTTGTTATTGTGCCGTTATGAAATGTTACTGACGGCATTAACTGTCTGCAGTAGTAATTGCATTTTTTTCAGTAACCCCTTTATGGGCTGCTATTTGTGCCACTAGAAACTGAATATGAATTTTGTATCTTTGAATCTGCAGTTATCCGCATTAAAAAACTGAATCTGAATTCCAGTAACTCGAAATAGCATTTATCCTACCTCGAAAAATTCAGTTCGCAAATTCAATTTCAATCTAGTGTGACACACATAACTCGAAATAGCATTTATCCTACCTCGAAAAATACAGTAGCGACACTTTTATTTCTCCACTTCGAGCACTGCCTATACAGATCACCATATTAAACGCCAGTCCAATTGATACTCCCGGTTATTAGCACAGTACACAGAGAGCGCTGCAAACATGCAGCAGACCAGACGCATAGCACCTCAAACCCGCTTTATAACTTTACATTTAGATCGATAGAGGGGTATGTATGTCGATGCACTCGTGTCAATCAGGAGTCAGGGGCCGCTTGGGCACAAATATCAGCCCATACCCCTTACTGACCGCAGTATGTCGGCTACGCGTGTGGCTCTCCCGAAAGCCATTGTAATTCGAATCCTGATAAACACAAAATCTTTTAAATATGAAAATTTCTCTTAAATATGGAAAAACTGGCAGGATAGACCCAGGATAGGTGGATAAATTGAATTATTTGCCAAAGAATCGAATCATTAAATTTCAATGATCATTAACATTGGCACTGGTATGGAGAAGCGGTAAGTAAAATGGCAGGATTGCTAAAACTGCTGCCCAGGGAGCATCACAGGTGTGACTGGTTAAGGACAGCATCGGAATCTCTGCAAGAATAAAGTAGCAGTTCACTGTGTTCCGTACGGGACACTTAGTCTTGAGCAAGCACACAAAATAACAGAAAAACCGATATGCATTATCAGTGATACATTAGCAAACGCCAACCGTCCGCCTTTAAGCTGGAATCTGTGGGTAGATTCTTCCGAAAGAGAAGCCTCCAGGTCCTTGAGAGATAAAGGAGATCAAAGTGTATCTTGCATCCTGAGCTCCAGAACTTTCCAAAGACGTTTAGTGATGTTTGGATGACGGTGGAAGGTGTTGGAGTGCTTCCTGGTGTTTGTAAAACCACTGTGTGAATGGGGGGGCGGGGGTTTACCTTAGAATATGGGGACAACCTCATCAGTGAAGGCATACTGTCTTTTTCGCAAGTATAAACCCATCCAGATGTTGAAACTGGAGTGTATTATGACTCATCAGACCATTAAACTGAGCCCAGAGATTGTGCATCTTGAGCTCACAACCACAATGCATTCCAGTGTTATGGTAATTATGGAAGAGCGTAAGATCTCACGCTCAGTGCTACTCGAGGTGCAAAATAAACCTGTCAGAACTATAAAAGGACTTGAGTCATTATGGATAATTAATTAAAAATGTACATATACCAGATGGCCATGGTGCAGCTTAGGCTCATGAAATTTTTTACCAGATGTTCAGCTCACTGCCTCAGTGCATCATTGCTTGTTTCATGTGTACCTGCTCGATGGCACAGATGAGAACTCCCCAGTCACTGGTGATACATCTGCAGGCTATGGTAAGTATGGATTGTATGGATTTAAAATTTTTTTTATTTAGGGAGGAAACTAGTCCATGGCCAAATTCTGGCAGGAGTTAAACCCCACCCACTATGAATCAAACTATGCTATCAGGAAAAGCGTTTCAGTCTAATTGTCATGTGCTATTCGTGTTTTATCAAATCAAATGTAAGGCCAGGTGATGATACTGGGTGGCAAGGTGACAACACATATCTTAAACGAAGAATGTACAGTGTGCACTACGCTACTGCCACTCTTTTGTTAACGTCATTTTTGTGAAAATGCGCTTATACTGCCATCTAGTGTGGGAATTGTATAGAGCAGATTTTCAACTCTCCTCTCCACAGATGAAATGGTTTGTTATCAAATAAGATGTTGCAAAATGTTGACTCTACAATGAATGTCATGCAATTGACCATATGCATATGCACACATGCAAACGCATACACCAACGACTGATAAAGTGCAATGATTTTTCATGAGAGGCTATACAATGTTCCAATACTGTCATTTCTGCTGCTACCAAACATTCAATTCCTGAGGATGTTTGCGAACATACAATTTCTGCTGCTTCAAGGCATCTGTAGATTTTCATCTTATATGTCTATTACATATTTATATTCATATATTTTTTGTTTCTTTTATTTTCGTGTTATATTGTATAGTTACGCTGCATTTCTCCTGTCATTTTTGCTGCTGCAATAATACAAATTTCCCTTTTGTGGGATTAATAAAGGTCTATCATCTTAAAAAGCTAATAAAGATGGAAAATGATCATAACCAAAGAACTCTTCCTTTTTCTGCAAATGTAACATTAAAAACTTCATTGTTAATTAAATGGAACAAAACAAAGACACAAATAATACTGTGAAAAAATGTTAATTTAATTTATTACATATTTTCTGCAAATCATTGTCATCAAGGTTAACACACAGCTGGTCATGGAAAACAACAGGCATTTTGCTTGAACTCAGTGATCAGAAACTGGATACTGATGCGGGACAGGACAATTTACCCATTCTGTGTTAAAAAAATAATAAAAATTAAGTATTTCCTTTCCCCCCCCCCTTTACCATGCAACTGCTGGCATGAAGTGGTTCAGACCCCATTATAAAATCCTTGCACAGGCTCCCCCCTATATTTAGGTTCCTTTGGTCAAACTGTACCAGGAAATTTGGTACCATTGTACAGTTTTCAGGAGTAGGACTCAGGAAGTCAAACAGAGTAAGAGAAAGATGGCTGATTCCCTGGTGGGTATCATTCCCTCGAATGCTGGATAATCAGTCTCCACGTGCTTCTGTTAATTTGTCTGGTTCAGTTTTAAGAGGATAACGTTTGAGCCGTAAGCTCTTGGTCTAACTTGACTCACAACCTCAGTTGTATTTTCAGTGATCCAGACATGACCGAAGAATCATAAAGGACTACGTGGCGTCACGAGAGTCATCCAAACCATTCCAGGCTGAAGCGTTGGGGCTCGCTGTGGCTGGCTGGCTGGCTGGCTGGTTCTCATTCCCACCCTTCCACCCTGGGTGAGTCACAGAAGGGCTTCTGAGGCACAGCAATATATAATGGCGCAATGACTCCCTTGAAGCAGTCTTTGAAGTAACAGTTGGAGTCTGCAGCTTTAATGCTGCTTGGCTGAATGGGGATTTAACACAAGACTGAACTCCTAGTGGCTACAACCCACATTATAACAGATGCAAAACAACAACCCGAAACAGGGCAACAGGGGCCGCCGTAAGCAGACTTCAGAACAAAATCAGTCCGTGGATACTCACGAAACAAGTCTAAATCTGTTCATGAGTTGCAGTTGTACTTTTTGCACACACACATACGCAGCCATGTTGTCTGCCAATCATCTGATGTGGGTACGACTGTACATTTCACATTATGAGACATGTAACCAATTGCTTGAGAAGGCCGGCACACCCAACAGGGTGCTGGAGTGGGTGTTAACTCCTTTGTTACCAAGTCAGCCAAAGTTTGCCTGGGGAGCCCAAGCACTATTTTCATACAGGGAGAAACCATTCTTTGGAAAAGGGTTAGGGTTAGGCCGACCTGGCAGCAAGTCATGCACGTAATTGGAAAGTGTATATGCTCTGCTTCGTCGTTTGTTAAAGGGGTTATTTTCATAGAGCAAATAATTTGCTCCTGTACCAAATGCACACTGGGACAGTCACACCCGCCTTTGTATTCCAGGCTGCCGACATGATCATCCCTCTATAGTGGCAGCATGCGTGTAATCACAGTTCTCAGTCTACATCACATAACTGTTTGTAATTACAGTGCTCAGTCTATGTCACAGTGACAGTTTAAATCACTGTCAGTGTAGATCAGTGCATGGTTCCTCTTGGTCTCTCACTGTAATTTTATTATATCTGTTGGTCTATATCACTGACAGTGCACATCACTGTAACAAGTGTTTGTTACAGTCAGACTATGTCATGGTGAATGTGCATCACCATCAGTGTACATCAGTGCATCGTTCCTGTTGGTCTGCATCACTACATCGGTCAGTGTCTGTAATTGTTGGTATGTCATTGTGTCCCAGTATCACCCACTGTTGTAGCTGCTGGTCAGGGATCCACAAAGTGTGTAAACTGCCTTTTTTACAAAATACACTCATGAAACCTACAGGATCAAAGCTATATGTATAAATCCTGCCTTTGGACAAACAGATGTTTCCGAGACTGAATTCTGGCATGAACTCTGCATAGGCATCAGGTCGCTCTTTGCACAAAGGTCACGCATCTACAAGTCAGCAGCAGACGGCTCTTTAAACGAAACACTGAGATCCTCTTTATAAGGAGAGATTGTTAGGATCTTAAGATGATACTTTTGTTACGGTTTCGAAAATCTGTGTTCTATTGTGGGTTGACATTAACAGTACAGCTCACTATAATAAATTATTTGCTAAATCAACAGCATGACAACAGCCTCTAACAAGCAGACAGATACAGACACTATTTTGGTGAGACGGCAAAGGACATTAAGATCTGGTGGTTATTTATGGCTGGATGTGAGATATTATATGGCAATGGAATGTGGTAGGTAGGCTGGGACCGTCTTGCTAACCTTGTGTGTTTTCTGTTTGTCTGCTCCTGTTACATATTTGCATGATTTTTTCCCTTTTTAAAATCCAGGCACAGTTCGACAATAAATTATATCAAGTACAAAATCACATCCCCATACCAAAAGACTGACATTATAAAGACAATACGAGAGAAATCTGTATACAATTTGTTGCAAGAACGACAGTCCTCCTAAATACCTTTTTGATTTTTTTCAGAAATGTGTTAAGAAAAAATAAAAAATAAACTAAGTAACGTCGTCAGAGAACATTTGCTTGTGTGGCACCTGGATATTTTCATATGAAAAAAACTGTAATCTGACACTCAGATATACTGTACATACAACGGTAACCAGGAACAAAAAAATATTAAACAATAATGGATGTAAACAACTTCAAAGTCCCAACACCTAGTTCTCAGTGGCAGACAATGGCAACTACTGTATTGTGTATTTCAGAGAGTAGATGTTGGTTTTCCTCTACTCAGACTGTTTAAGGTACATAACACAAATTATTACTCAGGGGTGTGACCACTGAATTGTTAATTGGCATCATGTTAATCACCCACAGGTATATTTATATGCCAAACGTTTAAAAATACAAGGTACTTGTATCACACAATGTATTGCAATACTTTGAGACAGACGAGCTATAAACATACTGATCAATCTGTGGTAAAAATAAAAGAATTTGCAAATTCATGCTTGATTGCAGAGAGCACGGCCCTCGACTTGCACAAGGCTTGGACACTGACAATTCTTTGGCAAGAATTAAAAAAAACAGCAATAACTGTATATTGGTCCCAAATAATTATGTGTATTTATTTACAAGCAATTTCATCTTTTTGCACAGACTTTTTTTTCTTACTACAATCCCTTTTCACAAAAAATATTCCCATTTACGACAGTGGTGTGTCTCTAAAGCTGCGGGCTGTGCCCTGCCCTGGTGACGACGGCTCAGCCTGCTGCCATCGTAGTGGCAAGTTGGGCGCCGTTCCCTCCTGGACATGAGCAGCACACTGTGTAACACCCGACTTCACCGGGAGTCCTGCGGCAGGCTGCCAAGACGAGCGCGCAATGGAAGAGCCGCTCGGACACTCGGGGCGGCAGTGTACGCCAGGCCGATTACAACCTTCCAGAGGCATTCGGTGTGATCTCAGGGCACCGTGCAGCAATAACTCTGCAGCTGTGAGCTTGTCAGCCGTCTGTGCTAGAGGACCTGCAGCCACTTACTGGCTGAACGGCCAGACAGCGTTGCATCTTGGGAAGCTATCCATGGGTGTCCCTCTGGGGGGTCTGTGCCTGCTTTCCCCTGGTTGCCTTATGCATGCCCCCCCCCCATTCCTCTCAAAGCATCTTACATGCCAAACATAACCAAGTCTTTACTTTCTCTTTGCTGGTTTTGTTGCTGTTATTGTTATGATTAAACTTGCAGTGTCCAGTATTGTAATGATTTCGCTTTTCTAACAAGGATACAAAACGTTCTGCATACAAAAGGTGTGTGCAGTTATTGGACACTTTGCAGTCAATGGAAGTGAGAGACTACCAAATAATAATGCATAAAAATATATTTCACTGTCAAAAAGTCAAAATCTGAACATACAAAAACGTATACTCATGGTCTCTGACTGGAAGGAGATAGAGAGACAGCAGGAAAATGTCAAACGGCAGTTCGACACAGATTTATGAAGGCAGGAGCCTGAAAATAAGGTGATAACGTGGAAAAATCATATTTCCAGGGCTGAGCCTTTCCGTTCCCTCCAATATGAGGGAGACTCCTGCTTGTCAAGTCCCAGGAATCATCCTGTCTTATCAGACACTAACCTGCATTTACAAATGATCGATGGGCACAGCAAGGCAGAACAAGGACCAAAATTCAGTGACCAAACAGCTGAAAGCCTTTCCTTCACCCCTTAAAGACAGAGACCCAGCTGTTTCACAAGCTTCACAGGATACGAGGCCACTTCCGCCACGTCTGTTACCGCTCAGTCAGTGCTCCCTTTTTGGTATATGGGTTCTCCAGCATATAGCGATAGTGGTCATAGTTTTCCAGCAGGTATTTAGGAGCATACATAGGCTCCTTGGCATCAGAAGGGGGGTATTCCTGAAGGCTGCCGTCGAACCAGCCCCCGGTACGGATCAGCTCCCGGATGTAGTTTAGGTCCCGCTTGTCCTCGTAGTCCCCCCAGCGAGGGAAGTCTCCATTCTGGGCTGAGATGAGCTTACGGAGGATGCCCTCTGGCGTGAAGCACCACGAGCAGTGCCAGCCAGCAAAGTGGACCGGGCTCCCAATGGACCATTGAACCAGAATGTGACCAGTCTCATTCTCATACTTGCGGAAGCCTGGCATGGTGTAGTACTCCCGCCGCCTGAGCTTGATGCCATCGCCCTCGTAGACCGCGGCGAGCATTCGCACGGTGCACCCGGACAGCACCTCCAGGGAGCCCAGCTGCTTCCAGAAGAAGCCGTAGAGAGACTTTCGCATGTGGAAGGCGAAGGGCTCTGTCCAGCCGTCAAAGAGCTTGAGGAAGAGGATGCCCTCTTGTGCGGGGATCTCGTCTGCATCATTGATGATAAAGACATCATCTGGCCTCAAGCCCCTGACCCGGGACATTCCATTGTGGGTCAAGAAGGTGCGCAAGTAGTCGTCAGCAATCCAGCCGTCCTGCCGCCCGCCTTGGGGGAAGTGGTCCAGGAAGACATAGAGGATCTTATGTTGCACGTAGTCATAAGTCCCATTCAGGAGAAGGTGCAAAAACTGCAGGGGGCGTCCCTCACCGTAAGCCGTGAAGTTGGACTCGCACACCAGGAAGAGGTCCACTGCTTGGGCTAGCTCGTGGAAACGTACGTGTAGCAGGTCGAATTCGTGGTTGATGTTGATGGCGTTGATGATTCGGCGAGGGACCTCCCTGGGCGTCAGCCTGTCTTTTGTAGGCAGACTGGAGTGGTACACCATCGTGGGGACGCCACAGTAAGGGCCATGCCACCCTTGGCGACAGACACACTTGACGAGCCGCTTGCCCCGCTTCGGTTTGGCTGGGATTGTGTGATCCTGTTCTTGGCGCTGTAACATCCTCCGCTGGCTCGACATCATTCGGTCTTCCTTCGGAGCAGCCATTTCAGTTCCCTCTCGGAAGCACAAGGCTCCTGCTTTGGTGCGCACAAAGTATGACGTAGTGTCATCTTGAAGCTTGACAATACGCTGGTGAAGACTCCCAAACAGCTCCTTGGGGTCAAAAAGAGTTACATTTGTAGAGTCATGATTCTTCACCATGGACACCTTAACAGATGGGGGGGCCTGGCTTGATTCCAGAAGGAACACTGGGATACCAGGAATTTGCATCAAAGTTTCTCTGTCCACCCCTGACCAACCCACCCTGAAACAACTGACAGAGACATCAGAAGACCACTCACTTTTTATCTCTTCTTTACACAAAAAATATACGAAAATATGAAGATAAATGCAAATGTTCACGCTATTGCTCTTTCACAGATTATAAAGCCTTGGCAGCATCAGCATAGCATTAGCAGGCACTCACCTCTATCTCCATACTGCTCTGGGCTTCCATACTGAATGACTTCACACTCAAGGGGTGAGCCTCACTGGGCTGAGTGCTGGCCAGAGGAAAGGGTCGGTCCTTCCAGAAGAGGCCACTGACCATTACGAATGACTTGATGTTGGGGTAGGGAGCAGAGAGTTCCCGCAGCACAGAGACATAGTGCAGGGCCTTGTAGTAGTGCAGAAAGGAGAGGACACACAGGCCCACCGTGCAAAGCAAAAACACCCTGTGCCGTCGCATTTTCATCCTGTGGAGAGAACAAGAGTCAGTCTCTCTCTCTCACACACACACACACACACACACACACACACACACACGCCTCAGAACTCGAATTTAATCCGCTCAGAACTCCGGATCGAATCATAAACGCTCAAGTTATGATCAAATTTACCCCATTATAGACCAATTAACTGGTTCCTGGCCCCAAAAAATAACTAAATATGTTTTTTTAAGCATTAAAACACAAAATGAACCGGATAAAACAAGAAGGGCATATACTCTACTAAACACTCAATCTAAGCACATTTATCAAAACAGTCATTTGTAAAGAAAGAAAATAAATGTATCAAAACAATGTGTAAAGTTAAAAAAAAAAAAAAAAAAGACAAATGTGTCCTGCCCTGATCGTCCGCTCCTTCCGTGTACCATGCCCCCTCGTTAAGCTCGTGAGGAACGTCCATGTGATCAGCTCTTTCTGATTGTTATCATTAGTCCTCTGTATTCAGTCCGCATTTCAGTTTGTTTCCCCATTCCAGTAATTGTAATGCCCATCTGCGTTTTGCCTGCTTTACCTGTAATTACACCCTGTGTTCCCCGATACCCTGACGTCTGCACCTTTGTCTCCCTTCTGTCCAGCTCGGCACGACAATATTATTATAATTAAATGTATTAATGGTTTATTATTGATATTAAAATAAGAAATCTTTATTTTTAAATGTGTTTTGTTAAATAATTTACTGTTACCGTCTCATTGTCTAAATATTTTTACTGCCTAAATATATGTATTCAGTTCACGTAAACATGCATGGTGCTATCACAGTGAATGCGAGACTGAAGCTTTGCCCTTTGTTTCCGCTGAGAGACGTGCTGCCTGACTCATTTCCCCGCGCGTACACGTTATCTTAGGTTGGCGTTTATGGTTTGACTTCCAAGATTCAGATCAAGCTCTAGGTAATTTTTTTTCAAACTGGTTGGTTTGACTTAAGAAATTAGAGTTCTAATGAGTTCAAGAACTGAGGTACCATTGTATATTAAAAAAACACCACATTTATGTCCAACTACCACGGGGTCAGGAGTGGTGATTGCTAAGTCTTTTGATAATTAACCCTGGCCTGCAATATGAAAGCCACCTGGAACTACTAATGCACCACCACAGTCTAGCCTATACCCACAAGACAGCCCACTGCTTGCTCAGTGCAAGCGGCCTTTGGAAAAATAGTGACATTTTCAACATGGGGCAAGCCAAGGAAGTGTCTGTGACCCAACATCTATGCGGCCAGAGGAATCACTGGAATGCTGTAACCCAGCTGTGCTCTATCCATCACGGTTGAGGTGATGTCCGCCTGCGCACAGCCGGTTTGGGGCTTGGTCACCATTTCACCTGAGAGATGTGCAGGAGAACACAAACGTGTAAACCGGTTCTGTAAGGTGGCCGCACTGGCCACGGAAAACCCTTCAGGTATGCTGCTTTCCAGTCACTGGAATGCAGCTGAAGTGCTAATTCACCTTCACAATCGGGTTGTGTGTTACTCTTGGGGCTACTTATCACACAGTTCAGTTGACCAGGTAGTTGCCACCTACAATTTTGTGCTGTAAAGCTCTGCTGTAAATATAGTCCAGGCAGCCACCACTATGCCCTACTAGTGATTATAGCATTTCCTTGTATTATTTAAAAAAAATCTCCTCATAAAGAACTACTAAAAAATTGCAGAGTGAACAGAAAAACATAGCAGAGGTCACGGTTGCTGTCCAATGGCAACTCTGCATGCCGACTTCATTTCATTTCATGATGTCAGGAAGAGAGACAGCGGCTGCCTATAGACGCAGGATGCCAGAGCAACCAGCCAAGTATTTGGGGAACTTAGCCATTGCCATTTGCCAAATGTAGCCTGTCCCCTCCGCCCCCGCTTTAGCCCTGCCTTCCTGACTACATGGCAACATGGAGATAACCAACTGAAGCAGAGTGGCGTGTTTCTGGCAGAGTCCCAGGATGCAGACGGCTCACTTCTGCTTTAATACAGCTGGCGAAATAAGGCAGCATTCCCCTTTTCTTGCTGATTTGAATCACAGTACTTTAATTTTTAATTTTTTTTTTTTAAACTTGCCTTTAATTTAAACGTTCTTGAGCTAGAGCAGAATTTCCCAACCCAATCCTCAAACCGTGGGCCTCTGGCAGGGAGCAGAAATACTGACAGGGTGGGGAAACACCACTCTAGAGCACTTAACGTTTTGTAGCATTAAAAACTCAGAATGCTTTCTTTTCATACTCATTTCTTTAGGGACGAATTTGGTTTTTATAGTTCACAAGCGAGTGTAGAGCTTTGGGTACAAGGGGTGTAATGTAAACAAAATATTATCGAAACTGCAAACACAAACTAAGACAATGTGTCTGAACAACACAACATGCTAATTTGAAGAAAAAAAAATCTTGGTCTCTACTATGGAGTATGTTTGCCCCTACAGCCATAATTATAATAATTATTTTAGCCCAGTCTGAATTTCCTGGAAAAAGCACCTTAAATGCCACGGGAAGACTGTTTTTGCGTGTTGCACACGCACTCGGACGTCATCGTCTCGTATGAGTTAGCATGGATGCCTTTCTAGTAACACATTCCAGTTCAGTATAACTGGAACCTACAAATAATCTTGGTCTAATCAGCCAGGCCTACGCTCTCTCTAGTGCAGGTGTCATTTATTGGGAAGCAAAACGTTCCCAAACTACTGATTTAAGTGATTTGGGAGGGTCAGCAATAGTAACTAATTTACAGTAAAAATGATCACAGTGTTTTCCATGCGCAACATCTACCTGTAAATTTGTCAATAAATGTATTAATTTGTTCCTTTATGAGTACCAAAGTGAAAATAATTTACTGAATGGTACATAACGAATGTGTGTACCATTACAGCCCAAATTTATACAATTATGAATTGATACAACTATAGAAATCAGGTCATTTAAAAACTGTATAAAATCAACTTAGAGTATAAATCAAATGCAAAACGTAGTACAAAGTAATAATGAGAAATAATATATCATTAAGAAATAAGTCTAGCAAACGAAATGCAAAACAAAAGTCATAACATTTAATATATTAACAGGTAATTGGAATTTTAAACAAAACACCACTTTTAGTTAAAAGAAACTGAGCCACAGGGGGACTTGCTGTTGTTTAGAGAAGCAAAGACAAGACTGACTTATCAACTCAATGTCACGGTGATTTGCAAGAGTAAATTCCATTAGCAAAACCTCTGAAAAGAGATGCATTCAAACGAAGAAGCGGAATCATAAAGAAGAACTAGACGTTCCTCATGGTCAAGATAGCTGGGTGTCTGCATGCGTTCAAAGGTGGATCCCAGCTGAGTGGCAAAGTTAGTGAACCGTGAGAAGGTACAGATGGAATTCAGAGCAACGCAGATTAAAGTTCCCAGTGATGATGAAGCAAAGCATTTCTCTCTCTGCAATGCTCGATATAATTAAATTATTATTTATTTTTTTTAGTAAATTATTCACAGAACTCTGGATATTTGCGATTACAAGTAATTTCTTGCCTGCACCCGTGTCCTTTTCGCCAATTGTCTGCCTGCACATCCCTGTGCGAACACATCGCCAGAGCGCGGCCTCGGCCTGAACAAACGATGTGGAGTAAATCGATCCCACCTTTTGCAGCAGAGCTGAGGCACCAGCCCGCGGACCACGTTCTGCATGACGTGCCGGCCCGCCATAGCCGTTCCGAGGACAGCATCCCCGTGCGTCAACATGAGGGCCCAGGCGCAGAGCGCAGCGGGCTCTCAGCATCCGAGCACCGCCTTGGTCGCAGCACACAATGCGGCCCATTCTGCAAGTCTGTTCCTGTTCCCGCCTCTCAGATGTCACACTCTTTCTCAGATTCTCTCTATGCATACAATAGCTTCCTTCTCTGGCAGGCTGGCTACATACAACCTCTCCCCACCCCCAGACACCCCTCCCTTCGACGTTGCCCTCGTAGATTCTCCCAAGCATAGCCTACTTTTCTTGAGACACAATCAGATGCAGAAAGGAAACAGACACACACCCACCGACCCAAATAAGTACACAATCACAAAAAAAAAAAAACACAAAAAACAAGAGTGCTGCAGAATAGGAGCAAACTTGAGTTCCGCTGTTATACCTGGCAGGCAGGTACAGGCATGTCCCACTTGGCCTCAGACGCAGAAGTTAATTTGCCACATGACATGAACTTTCGCATCACGCGGTATTCTGGATGGGCGTGGGCGATGCGAAGCTGCTCATTTACTTAATGAAGTAAGTCACCAAAAGTCCAACCTGCATATCCACACATTTGGCTGGCAAAGAAAGGTTGTAGGTTTATCCACGCAAAACACACCACTAATCAAAGACAAAACATCTGACACACACACACACACACACACACACAAGCGGCTTGACGCACAATTACAGTGTCGACTGAAAAACAGTGAGCTACCCAGTGATATGACGGTAGAAATGGGTAAGGGGGATATAAGCCGACAGTGAGTCTGGCTCTCATCCAGCAGCAAGTATTGTGCGATTAAAGAAACGAGGTTCTTTTTATAAGAGGTTCAGTGGAATCATTTCGCCTGGTGCCGTTTGACCTGAATATAGTCCTGAAGAGGATTCAAAGAAAACTCATTGATTACTGCGACTTTGCTGTGAAAATCGACATGTTGTGTTTCGGAATCTCGTTTTCCTCCTATTTGAATAATACATTTATTCACCCCTCTCTTCTGCCTGCAGTTTCTGCATCATCAGCGTTGAGCCATTTCAGCCCCACCCTGCTCAAGCCCAGGAGGAATGGTGCAGATCAACCTGTTTCTTGCTTGATTGTGCTTGTTGTGCCAACTGGAGATGCAATCTGGGACAGATGCCGTGAAGAAGATGCAAATCTTGAACGCGACATAAAATGGGTCCATTGACTATCCATAATTAGCGTCACCTCGCCTATGGCAAGCAGTTTTAACATTTAATTGCTAGATTGGATATGTATTGCAGACATCCGTAATTCAGTTCTTCCTAGTCAAAAAGAGCATTTCAGATATCCACAATGACATTCTTCCTATCCACAATTGCCATTTCAGATATCCACATCGTCATTCTTCCTAGGAGAAATTACATCACTTTTGCCATTCATGTCTATTGGGCTTTCAGTTTCAGATATCCACAATTATATTTCATATATCTAGAATTAACATTATGGATATCCAAAATTGAATTCTAACTAGGAAAAACACCAATTCCAGATATCTACAATCCAATTGTTACTAGTCATAATTTTAATTTCAGATATCCGAAAGGATACCACCATTTTAGATATTTATAATGCAATTTAGAATATCCGAAATACATTGTGAATAGTAAAAATGTCTTTACGGATATCCAGAATTCATATTATGGCTAGTAAAAATGCAATTTCAGATACCTATAATTAGAATTTTGACTAGGAACAATGCAATTGCAGATATCTATAAAATTGCAGAAATCTATAAAATCATTCCTTTGCTATGTTACTTGGACAAATACAAAACGAATGATTATACGTTATGTGCGTTTCTTTTTGTATGTTTTCTAAATAAGACTGCGTGCCCATACCCAACTGTAATAGCGATTAAAGCGATCTATTCTTTTAGTATTTATGTTAAAACGAGGCTTTTATTTTATTACTATTGCAGGATTAAGATTAAATTCACAAGACTAATCTTTGGAAGTGACATAAACACGATTATTATGGGGTTTTATGGCATTTCTGGGGCTCACAGACTCTGCTGTGAGGAATTCTGATGGTGTTCTTTTGATGCATTAGCGGTATGCTAATGCTATTGCCCATTAACAAAAACAAAAGGTATGACATGCTGAAGTATTTCGCTGTTGGTGGTTTCCTGCACCGTGAATGCAACATTTTCCTTAGGTTTCACGTGTTTGCTGTTTGTGGGCTTATACGCAGTTGTCATGGGCCACTTCTGATTGGTGAGCATGACTGGCACGCGAGAAGCATGCCACTTCTGATTAGTGAGAATGAATTCGTAAAACTATTCTCACAAGAGTTTTGAACTCTGGGTCAGATGTGCTGTATAATGTATATCCTAAATCTCAGCCTTCGCGATTTCGATTTGAAATCAATAAATCGTCCAGCCCTAGTATCTACAATAAGCATTTCAAACTTATTGCAAAATCTGCAATACAATGACATGTAGCTCGATGAGATGTTCAGAAACAGCTGATCACACGGGGATTCCACGTGGGGTTAACGAGGGGACGTGGCACACAGAAGGAGCGGACAATTGGGGCAAGACATTGGAATTATTTATTATGTGGAAAATTCGATCAGAACTCAAACGTCTGAGGTAGCGGTTTGCAAATACATTTGTGATCTATATCATGGATCTGGACTCTAATCAAAAATATTGTGAATTGCCATTTTGGCCATATCGTCCACCCTGACTGATCCGCATGGGTGCCCATGGTGAAAGCTGCTGTCAAACCACTCACTGCTCTATCAAATACAGAAAACACAAGGCCGAAAGCCTGCTCATTCCTCTGAGATTAGCCACGCTAAAAGGTGTCGTTCTTTATCAAATAGTGTTAAAACAGATAGCTGGCTCTGGTTTCCAGACCAGGTAATAATGCAAAATGAGGCATTTTTGTAATAGCTGATAAATAACTGATAAAAATAGCTTGTATCATGGGAGCCAGGACTCATCCATAAGGAAAAGAAATATCTTGTACCAGTAAGTAATGTTGAACCATTCGAAATATTTCCTGATTGTTAGTTGCTTGGAGGAAGGTGAAAACACTCCAAAAGTAAATGACTGAATTAAATTACCTCAGCTTTTCAAATGATGCATGTAGGTATATATAAGACAAATGAGGAAGCCGGAATTAATCCTGTGGCCATTCCAGAAAGAATTCCTGCAAACAAAGGAAGGTGGACCCCATTGAACCACGAGATGAATGTCGACTAGTCCTTGTAGACAACGAAACTCTAAACCCTTAAGCACTGCTGCTATAGCATATTTAAATCCTAGACTATAGCTAAGGTAAGGTTTCACTCACACTGGAAACCCAAAAGGTTCCTGCAGACCAGCATTCCATCTGATCATTTTGTGAATTATACATAATCGTTGGTCGTGACAAAACCTGTACACTGGAATTTATTTTCTGCATCATGCGTGGCCAACCCGTCTTTCTGGAGATTTACAAGGACAGCTCAGGGCACTGGACTCCAGAAGCAGTGCTAGGCAGCCCTGCTGAACACACAGAGATACCCCTGCAGTCTATGATTTTAATATTATTTCAGAGGAATACAAAACAGTGGGACAAATGAAGATTTTGTGCTTTTGTTGTCAGTGTTCCCTTGTCCTGAACAGTTCACACTGTGAGTTATTGTTCACACTGTGAGTTATTGTATGGCTAAACTTTTAAGGAAAACTATGATGGGGTCCAGAGCGCGTATGAAAATGACACGACATCCTGAATTGAAAAGGTAAA
>JABFEB020000044.1:9401192-9416109 GCA_019775895.2 Stomatorhinus ivindoensis
TATTAAAGTATTACAGCATGCAGAGGAGACTTAACCAGAACTACCTGCTGTACAACTCGAGGAGGAGAAGCAGAGGTAAACTGCAGTCTCATTTGACGACTTTGATCACAGAACAGCAGTCACTGCATTAATCAGTCTGTCACGCTCCTTCCCTCTTAGCGTCACTGGTGAACAGAAACCTGACGTACTTAAACCCCCCCCAGCACAGAATGTGGGGGTCAGGAACAAAACCACTTCGGCCACAGGCATGATGGGGAAGGACCCAGATGAATAAGATCTTGGCAACAAACAACGAATGACTCTTCCAGTTACTTCAGTCACACTTTCTGGATGCTATAAGTGTGTGTGTGACTCACAATCACTGACAATCAGATTCCCTCCCTCCTTCCATCTTTTACATTCTCTCTCTCTCTTTTTCTCTCCCCCCATTCTCTCCCTCTCTCTCTCCCCATCTCACTAAGCACAAGGTCACAGAGACTAAAATGGTGGCAGGGAAGGAAGGGCAGGTAGACGAACACACAGTTAGCCAGAAAGATGTGAAGGGAACCGGCAGTGACAGTGACCCCAAAAAGCCACCTCTGTCCCCACTGGCATGACAGGATGTGCCAATGCAGTCTCACGCATCACGACGGGTCCCGCGTGGCTCCCACCTCGGTGTTGGGCTACGTTCCCCTTACCCACACGGGAAGTGTTAAGTGTCCTTACAGCATCCCGCACTGGAGTCCTGGGTCAGAACGCATTACATTCCTGTCATGTGATCCTGAAAATCCTGTAAAACATGGACTGCACAAGGACATACTGCAGTGAGCTCACTTACATGATAAAGTCGCCCCCAGGAGGTCAATGTCCTGCCACCCTGAGAGAAACAAGCGTGTCTGTGCGTGTGTGTGCATGAGAGAGAGAGAGATATATAGAAAGAATACATAATATTTCAAGGTGCACAACTATGTTTAGCTTTGAAATCAGGTCATGTAGGAAAATCACTGGACAACAGCGTCTAACTGTCCAACAAGCAGAGAGCCGCAGACCTTCCCAAGCATTAACGTCACAACTGTAAGTCTGCAAAGCAGCATCAAGCCTGGGTGCAAGTGTTCAGTCCTTAAATCCCACGTGTTACAATATACTGCGGTGCAAAGGGAAAACACCAATTTTAAAATCGAATTATGCTTCATCTTGTAATAATATAATCTTTGTTCAAATATGCTCAGTTTTGAAAATGACGTGTGAGAATTCACATATAAATAAAACCTAACTGCAAAATCCACACTGAAAACACAGGGAAAGATCCTTCTTCCCGGTTTCAGTGTCAGCGTAGTCGTCTTTTTTACGGCAGCATCAGGGCCTGCGCACCCCAAGGGACAGTGACGTCATGGTTCAAGACTGAAGGGGATGACAGAACTAATCCACGGTGTGCACAGATAGCCAATCAGACTGGGGTACTAAGGGAAGGAAGAGCCAGACCGCCATGCAGGCACAACAGCGGGTCATTAGCCAGATGACGACATCAGGTAGATTAGCTAGTAGGTGCAGTAGTAGATTCTGGGACCTGCAGTGTAGTTGCTCAGACATTCTCCGCGGCGTCACCTCATGACAAGGAGGATATGTGCGCCGTCACCGTCGGCCCTCTGGCCGCCGTCACCATGGCACCCGCGATCCCATATTATGGTTAATTCCGGGCCCTGAGCAGCCTGAGAGCAGAGGTACCCCCTCGCATCCAAGCGAATTAGAGTCACGCAGAGCCAGCTGAGGCAAGGAGAGCTGAGAAAAACAGAGATAAGGACAGACCGGGCAGCCACAGGAAGGCCTGGTGAAAGCTGGACCATCTCCACAGCAAGGTGGGTGGCTTTTATTCACCACGGACCCTTCAGAGCGGAGATACCTGGCTGAATACCATTCGTCTCTGAGGGACCCACGAGCCAAAAGCACAGTGTATGCGATCCATTACCCTGAAGACAGCAAGCTCTGCTTTTACGTAACACAAAGTCACTCTCTCTGTGAATATCAAGTAAGAAATCAGCAGTGATGGGAGATCTAAGCCCAGATCCTGCTAGTGCAGCTCCTGCTCAGAGCCAGCATGGCCTGGGACGAAGATGGAATACCTGGTCCTGTTGGGGGGGGGGATGATGTCACTTCCTTCAGCAGAAAGGGGTTCAGTGTCCTAGCCTGCCAAGCAAGACCATTTGTCTGACCGCATGTAATTCAAGCAATGTTGGTCCCTACCACATTCAGTCAATAGAGCAGACTGAGATCTGAACAACGTCCTTCACCGATACCATTATCCTGATACAGACTGATTAATGCAGGGATACACACACTGCTGAACATGGTCACAAGCGGGTGGTCTTCATCGCTCCGGAATGCTTAACTATGGGAAAGGTAGGTACAGCAAAGCAACTAACCATATCTAACTAACGTCAGGAGTGTGGATGCACACGTGCGTAAACAGTAGGGTAACAGACAGGATGAAACAGACGAAGAGCTTAAAGGCAGGAAAAGTGCAGAATAATGATTTTCATTTGGTGCCAAGGTGCCACTGAAATTCAATCTTGCTGGAGACTTCATTGTGTGGGCATTACAACACGGCTGAGCTAGGTAGCCCATTAAAGGTCATCCAATACTTTGGGTGTAATGAGTGTACAAAATGTAATTGGGGGCCATCTTATGGCAGACGACCAGCAATGTGGCAAAGCAAACCACGCTACGGTCCGTGTTTCATCAAAGCAACGCAACAGTTCCCTGAAAACCACTGCTAAGGATGCAGGACAAAGCAATCTCACGCAGCGCCGAGGCTGAATAGGCAGAGTCTATTTACAATGCTAAGGTATACCAGGTCTACTAAGTATTAGATGCGTGTCATTCGAATGTAGTTCCACGAGTCAAAATATGTCTTACACTGAGTCCGTTTCGAATTTTTGCAACAAAAAAAGACATAAGGCACATTTTTAAAAATGCAACCTGAATGGAAAATCCACAATGTGTACGATAAGCAGGATACTGCGGGACGGGATTTTGTAGAAACCGACTTAAAAGTATACCGTCCACTTTGCAAAACTGGGATTACTTTATTATAAGGTCCCGCTTCGCACACAAACAGACCGCAGGGATTATAGTGCCTTTCGATGGTGATTAAGTCAACTAGGTTACCTATTAATACGAGCAGCGGGTCCTATTTAAGAAACAAAATATTAAGTAGCAAGCACAGGAGCCTGTAGATGCCGTCTTTGGGGTGGTAATGTACAATCAGTGCAAACAGGGCAAGTAAATGTTGCATATCCACATCCCAATCGCTTGTGACAATAATAATAATCAGTGTGCATATTGCACAAACGGCAGAGCAGCCGTCGATTTCATATAGTAGAGAAATCAACAGATTGGAGTGGCTTTAACCTTGACGCTTGAGCCGTCGGGCGCTGACACGGAGCCGGGGGGGGGCCGGAAGCAGATACACCCCATATGTGGGAATTTCGTTGGCGTTTGCATCACCTTTCGTTTAATTTAAATTAGAAAAGCACGAGGAGTGTTTTCATGCGCGTTTTCAGACTATGCTGCTTATGCAAAAGCAGGGTTAAGATGTAAATGTGCCGCTTCGGCTGACGCGCATCGGGTATTTTTTTCTGCGCTTCTGCTTAGTGCGAAATCCTACAGGGACGCAGCTCACCTTTAATTTAATCGGGGGGAGGAAGGATGGCGAGCCATCGCAACAAGATCCATCATCGTGACCGCTCTGGTTGCATTAATAAAAGTGCAATTTGTGGCATAAACAGGCAGATGCTGAAAGCCCACCGATCGGCTCACCTGCCAGCACCAGTAAAAGCAGCACCTGTCGTGAGAAAACAGGGCGTCGCAAACACTGCGCCTTAAGACATGTCCAGCCTCAACGATGGGCTTATCCTGCCAGCTCGCTGCTGGTAAATCGCCTGCGCGTCTCTTTTTATTTAACTGTGATTTTAAAAGCGCCCGTACTCACCCAGGACACCATCCGAAGTACAGTGTACGGCTGCCGGAAAAACGTGAGTGGGTCGAAGGCTCCGCCAGCCTTGCCAGCTCCATACGCCATCCCCTCCATCTTCAGATGATCGTTCTCCGCCCGTAGGCAGGTCTGAAATTAAGCCTCAAATAACGGGCTAGCTGTGGCCGACCGACCTCGCTTTTCTCTCCCTGCGTCGCCACCTGAGAAGCTGAGAACGTAAGCTGAAGGGCGACTCCCCTCTCAACCACTTAAAAAATCCAATCACTCTGTTTCTACAGTATCTCACCCTTCAATCTCTGTGGTTCAATCTCTGTCTGAGTTTATTGTGATAGCCTCTCTCTCCTCCCCTCCCTCTCTACCCTCCCTCTCTCTCCTCCTTTCTTCCTCTTTCTCCTGATCTCCGTCTCTCTCCTGTCTTCGTGTGTCGATCTCTCGCTCACTCGTCGCTTTCTCTCTTTCCTTCTCCATCCCCGCATACTTCTCTACCCTCTTTTCTGCTCCTTCCTTACTCTCCTTATTCCTCGCCTTGCCCCCCCTTCTCCACAACACCTCCCCGGTTTCCCCATATCTCCCTCTACTCCTCTCACCTCCTGTTAAGGACAGCAGGAAATTCATAATTTTAATTAATAACCAAATTATGTTCCACATGCTCATATGTTTAAATAACATTTGAATTAATTTTGAACAGTTTTCTTAAGGCATAGCACTGCACTTAACTGTGGTTAATTTACTCCTATCAGTGCTGATGCTGTTTCTCCTGTGAAACATTAAAATGTATTATTACGAGTTATATATTTTGATTCCGCTAACTGGATAACACTGTTAGAAGTTGTCACTTTTCTGTGTTTTCTTACATGACAGTGCGAAGTAGATGGGTTCAGCGAGATACGGTACATACCAGGATGGTTATAGCAGTATATTACTGGTATATATAAAGGGGATTGAGGGTAGGGCCAGACAAGCCCTGATGTCACATGTAACTGCAAGCGGCACAGGAAGTAAATACAGACACTGTGAACATACAAACAGGCGTGTCAGACTCTGAGAGATAAATGACATTCTATAGAAAAGGAGAGGGCTGTGCATTAAAGTGGCTAATGCAAGTTGGGGGTGGGGGAGCAGGGGGACTGAGGGGGCATGTGTTACAGGCACTGTGGCTACTGTGTTTGTGGTAAATGTGACAGATCTGCCCGGGACGCTCTCTGTGCTGCTCTTTATGGGACGTGGTTGAGGGCGCTAGGCTAACTTTCCTGAGCCCCCACTGGAAGTTGAGGTGCTGCTGTTGTTTCCTGGTTAAGGACGGGGTGTTGAGAATCCAGATGAGGTCATTGCATATGCAATGCAGGGCTCTGTGTTGTGTCCATCGTGAGCCTGGTGATGTGTGGTCCCCATCCGTCAGCTTGGGTCCTCCTGAAGTCAACAGGCATCTCCTTCAGCCTTTCCTTTACTCCAGTCTGAAAGCAGCAGCACCTCCTCTCCATACGCTGACTCACCAATGGTACCGATGAGGCCCAGCACTGTTGTGTCACCAACAAACCCGATAATGTGGTCTGAGCTGCAGCTGGAACTACATAATGAGTCAGCAGTGTGAACAGCAGTGGGCTGAAACCGGCCCTAGAGGGGGTCAGTGCTCAGTTTGGAGGTGTGGCGTCTCAGTCAGGAAGTCCGGGATCCAGTTATCAGAGGGAGATGTTCAGGTCCAGCCTCCTCTGCTAGCCTATGAGCTTTTGGGGATGAGATATTGAGTAGAACAGCATCTCGACATCAGTATGTTCTTTTGTCTGGGTGGTACTGGGTTCAGGTGGCCATGGATACAGTAATGGACTGGCTGGAGCTTCTACAAACTGAAGAGGGTATTGTACCTGATGATTCTGGTACTTATGTGGACCATAGCAGACCTCATGATAACCGTGGTTCTGACGGTTGTCCTTGGCGTCACCATCGCACGCCCATTGTATGATGCTGTGCTCAGTTTGCCAGAATGCCCTGCCATGTGTCTCTAGTGTCTAGCAGGTGACCACTAGCTTTGAAGGTTCACAGCTCGTCTTTTTAATGTATCTCAAAAAAACATTTTTAAAACAATAGAGTATAAGGTTTCATTTGTGAAACAGCGACCACAACTGGCAGTATCAGCAAGTGTACAGTAGCCCCTTGCAAGCGACTACCTCTCACGTGTCAAACATGACGTCTTTGACGTATGGCGTCATGCGTCCGAACGTCCCGTTATAAATAACAAAGACCGCCTACTTGCTCTTCCTCTTTTAGTCGGATTGGAGACAACATGGTGGGTGTTGTTATCGTCTTGTTCTCTCATCTGCAATCCTTTTGAAATTTAAATAATCTTAAAGGATATCGTCCTGTTATCCACATAATAATGTTTATCAGAGTCAAATACCATCAGCTGTGGTTATATTTTTATTTGATTGCGTTTGTTGAATATTAACTTATAGCTACAGCTAGTTTCTTTTCATCGATTCTTAAGTTGATACCTGGCGGTTCTGTTTAGCATTCCTGAGAAGCATTTGTCACAAGTATGCTAATGTGTAATTGCTTAAATTGTTCTGCAGTTTGTGTAAATGTGGAATATGCTCTCTGTGCCTTTACAACGTGACCAGGCCTTGCATCCTGTTTTGATTTGGGTTTAACCCATTTCACGTGGCAGACTGACCCGGTCTATCTGTAAATGCATGCGGTCGGGTTTGCTGACTTTTTGTGTAAGTTTAATAAAAATGGTCGGTGCTGTCAGCATTTGCTGGGAGGCTTACGGATTAGCATAGCCGTCGAGGCCCGCACTGCGCTGCCAGTACACGGACTACTGTTGTGTATCAAGCCGGTGTTTTGTATATTCCTAGTCTGGAAATCGTATAAATTAACTGTAATGCCGTAACGCGAAACGGACTTAATGTTCTGAAAATGAGTTTCGGTGTGTCTGTGCTGCGACTCCCACGCGGCGCGGGGACTGAGCCGCAGCGACCACGTGATTCAGCGCGTAGCGCCGATGGCTAACGCCGCGTGAAATCTTGTCCCTTTGCAGTCCCACCGTAAGTTTTCGGCGCCTCGCCACGGGTCCCTGGGGTTCCTGCCCCGCAAAAGGTGCCGGCGTCACCGTGGCAAGGTGAAGAGCTTCCCCCGCGATGACTCCAGCAAGCCCGTTCACCTCACCGCTTTCCTGGGCTACAAGGCGGGCATGACCCACATCGTGCGCGAGGTCGACAGACCGGGGTCCAGTAAGTACCTGCTGCTGTGCAATTTTTATTCACTGAAATCAGATATTGAAGTTGCGTGTGGTAATTGTATACTGAAGGTTCTTTGGGTTTGACAATCCGAATGGTCTAACAGAAATTGATCCATGCTGCTCCTATCCTGTGATGATAATCTCGACGGGCGGACAGATTGGGCCTTAATGCCCTATGCTGAACGTCGAATTCTGAGAATTCTTGCTAGCAACACCTTACCTTTGGCTTGTCAGTCATGGTGGGTCAGTGTCATTTATAGGGCTTTTCCACTTCCCCCCCCCTTCAGAGGTAAACAAGAAGGAAGTGGTGGAGGCAGTGACAGTGGTGGAGACTCCCCCCATGGTTATCGTGGGAGTTGTGGGGTACGTCCAGACCCCACGCGGCCTGAGGTCGCTGAAGACCATCTTTGCTGAGCACATCAGTGATGAGTGCAAGCGGCGCTTCTACAAGAACTGGTGAGATGGTTGTTGCTTGTCCTCACCCAATGAGAGCACGCTGTTAGCTAGTAGCATTAGCCGTTAGGCTCTGTGGACCCCCCTCACACTGGGGCTTGTGGTTTTTGGCCAGGGCAACGCTATTCAGGGTTCTGTGCTCAGTGACACTGACCTTGTGGCAATCCCATGGCAGCTCCGCTCGGGCGCCTGGCGTCCTGATGAGCTCCAGGCTCCGCTGGCCGGTGGGAAGGGCCCCTTAGAAGCCGTGCCATGAGCCCAAACCCCCTTGCCTCGGCTGCCTCATGCCTCCTCCTCGTGGAGGGAGAGCAGCCGCGCTCAGTCTCTTTCCGCTGGCCCTCTGTGGCCATGAGGGAGCTGCGCCGACCTCTCCCCCCTTCCCCAACTGGACCTCCATTCCCAATGCTAGGTACAAGTCCAAGAAGAAGGCCTTCGCCAAGTACTGCAAGAAGTGGCAGGATGAAGAGGGCAAGAAGCAGCTGGAGAAGGACTTTGCCTCCATGAAGAAGTATTGCCAGGTCATCCGTGTCATTGCCCACACCCAGGTGAGATGAGTGCCGAGGCCACCTTTACGGGCTGTGTCTGAGTTCAGGGGTTGCATCCTTCAAAGGGCCCTTGTGTAGCCTGTGTAAGCCGACCCTAACCCTTTGAAGGTTCGCATGACAAATCTTGGGATCTTGACAAGACGATAGCGCATGTCTCGGCTACATTTGAAGGAGCCTTTGAGATGGGATGACCTCGTTACGCCGCTGTAATACATTTGGTCTTTGGATTCAGCCTTAGAAGGATGCAGCCCCTTATTTCAAACGCAGCTACAGAGCCCTTCTGGAAGCCCCCTGGGTGCTTGCAGGAATCGATGCTCTTGCTAAGCATGTTGAGTGCCCCCCCCCCCCCCCCCCCCCGCACAGCACCTTGGGGTCCTGGGGGCCAACTTTGACTTTGGGGTAGAGGTGTCAGTGATGAGACCACGGAACAGTGCGTCAGGCATGGCGCCCGAATCAGCATGAGGAAACCATCCATGCTGCCTTCCTTCTGAGAACACGCTCCCAGTTAGACTCGAGCTTGTCGAGTAAGCGGGGTGACTCCGAGCTGCAGTCCCGACATCACCAGTGACGTCTGCTCTCTTCAGATGCGCCTGCTGCCCTTGCGGCAGAAGAAGTCCCACCTGATGGAGGTGCAGTTGAACGGAGGTTCCATCTCGGACAAGGTGGACTGGGCCAGGGAGAAGCTGGAGCAGGCAGTGCCGGTCAGCAATGTGTTTGGCCAGGATGAGATGATTGATGTCATTGGTGTCACAAAGGGTCACGGTTACAAAGGTGAGTTTCTGAATCTTGTGTGTGACCGCCAATAGTCTGTTTGGAGTAGATCTTCTAGGCAGAGACCCACTCTAACATGTCTAATCCCTAAAGGTGTCACTAGCCGTTGGCACACCAAGAAGCTACCCCGCAAGACCCACCGTGGTCTGCGCAAGGTGGCCTGTATTGGGGCCTGGCACCCTGCCCGTGTGGCCTTCTCAGTGGCCCGTGCCGGTCAGAAGGGCTACCACCACCGTACCGAGATCAACAAGAAGGTAAGCCTTAGTGACAGGCCTCAGCCTGCTGTTTGGCAGGCCGCGCTATGTGTTTTATCCCCGTTATTCTGTTGAATTGGCACTTTGTGCTGGTCTGCAGTAGAGCTGCATGATGTGCAATATAACATGCATTGATGTGCAAGAGATTGTCACATTGCAATGCCCTTGGTAGCTGGTTTAAGATGAGTTGGGTTAAAACATTTTTACTGTCAACAAAGCTTACTTATGGACAGGGATACTTTTGTGAGAAATCTAGAAAACAATGAGTTCCTCTGAAAAATCTTTATGGCCTATAACCTTCCTGGAACACGTCATCCACGTTTTCAACATTGTTTGCAAAATCTCCAGATCTACAAAATTGGCCAGGGTTACCACACTAAAGATGGCAAGCTGGTGAAGAACAATGCTTCCACAGATTATGATCTCTCCAACAAGAGCATCAACCCACTGGTGAGTAATTTAGGCATGAAGCAGTAGTAAGCTATTTGTCAGTTGTCATTATGGTTTGGAATCTGACCTTAAATCTCCATTCACAGGGTGGATTTGTTCACTATGGTGAAGTGACCAATGACTTTGTCATGGTGAAGGGTTGCGTTGTTGGGACCAAGAAGAGGGTGCTCACTCTGCGCAAGGTAATGCATCTCACTTCTTTGCCATCAGCGCTGATTGTAAGTGTGCCCTCTACCCTTTACTGAACTCTGTTCCCCTCTTCAGTCCCTTCTGGTGCAGACGAGTCGTCGTGCCCTGGAGAAGATTGATCTCAAGTTCATCGACACAACGTCCAAGTTTGGACATGGTCGCTTCCAGACACTGGAGGAAAAGAAGGCCTTCATGGTAAGTGACTTTGGTGGAGCCTGCCCGTTGAGACAGCTTTGCATTCTGGGATACTGCACTGTTCGTAACCTGCTTTCAGACCGTAGTCTGACTTTGGGTTCCATTCCAGTGCTATATAAATCCCAGTGAGGCAGGGGAGTAGTGTGTCTTGCACAATCTCCCTGTTCACTCTCTGGAAACATGGTGTATAGCTTGTTAACCTTCAGCGCGTCGGCCTGTTGAGTGTGTAGAGGCCGACTGTTTGCTTATTCGGCTTTTGTGTTGCAGGGAGTGCTCAAGAAGGACCGCATCGCCAAGGAGGAGACGGCCTGAGATCGGCTTGTCTACTTGATTTGTGCTGTCGTGGAACCTTGCGACTTAATAAACATTTATCTTGGAAGTTTCTCTTATTGTACTGAATTTTAGTGTGCCAGTCATTGCAAGAAATTGGTATGTTTCTTTGAAGCAAATATTTAGTCCAAGTTGGGTCCTTCACATGCTACTTCCCCTAAATTTATTCTGTTAGTACATGTTTGAATAATAGTACTAATGCTCTCTGATGGTCAGGGTGCTGTTTTGAAGTTGGATCCATGCCATAACTAACGCATCAAATACCTTTTGACTGTAAACTTAACCAGTGGGAAGCTCCACAGACCTTCAGAGAAAGTAATTATTTTGCCTAAGAATCATTCAGAACTGCTATTTTAAAACTGCAGTGCTGATTAGAAACCAGATGTTACGGGGTTTTGGGACAGTTTGAGCTGGTGTCAATTTGTCCATCAGTGGCCATAAGTGTCCTTCAGTGACCACAGTTATAAATAACCTTTCTGATATGCTGGTTTCCTGACATTTGTTCAGCATTGATACTTGATGCTGATAATGCAGGAAAAATATTGAAGATAATTTGGGTCCAATATTATGAGGTGGGTGTATCAGATTACAAATGCAAGACTTTCTGCCCTCGAGTTGTGAGTTCTTTATAAACAGCACTGATTTGTACGGCAATGGCCACCTATAGTGAGCTTGCTGTTGGTGATATGGCCTGCCACCTCTGAACAATAACACACCCCCCCCATTCACGGTCACATGGTTTTGTTCCAAAAAACACTAGTCTTTTTCTTTGGTACCGTGTACCGCCACCTGGTTTTATGTATTATAGTGAAGGTTCTAAACTAATTTGTGCTGAAATTATTTTGACGTCCCCGATTCATCTTTCTTTCCTGGGATTACTGGCGTTCAGCATGACCTGAAAACCTATGATCTGGAACGGGAGGCACGGCATGATCCGTACGGCTTTGTAGCACATCCAGGAAGCAGCCACGTTTGTTGGAAGCCCTTTGTGTTATAGTGAATGTCAGAACTTCTGATGGGCAGTTCTCTTTGCAGGGCTGGTGGTCTATGTCACGTCCAGCTGTGATTTGATTGGATGTCACCTTCCAGGTCTCCCCTCGTGCAGCTGTGTAACAGGTGGTGGGAGATTCCTGCAGCTTGTTAACCTCTAAACAGTTTGAGCGAACAGATGGACTCGCGCTTTCCGGTGCAGCTAAACGTGCTGGATTTGTGCCACTTCGGGACACCGTGTTTGAAGGACGATAGCTCCTTAGGGGTACCCTGAAAGGAATCCAACTGTTCGTCAATGTGCACCTGGAGATCTTGCCTACATCAGCGTGATAGGAGGTCGAATGTAATGGGAAGGTCGATAATTTATACAGCAGGCTGCTAATTCACAGTGTTCACAAGATACTCATAAGAAGTGTCTGTGCTGAATACTAAGTTCATTAGGAGCAGTTTGGTGCTTTTGCTGAATGTCATACATGCAATTTTGTCTCAGTCTTGTAATTTGGGTTTATTAAATTACTGAATTTTTATTTGCAGTACCAATTGACGCAGACTTGGACCCAGTTAATACAGAAGTTTAGGTAACGGGGAGTCGTGGTTTAAGACGAAACACCATGACTCATAACAGGGAAAGCGCTTATGGACTGTCAATTTTCACAAGCCTGCTGTTACAAGCAGCTAGGATATGTGGATCATTGCTGCAGCATCTGTTCATCCCAGAAGTTCAGCCTGTTCTTAAACACTTGTTTCCTTCAGTTCTCTTCAGGAAGACCAGCTGAAAGGTCACAGGATAGCAGTTTTTCAGCAAATAATTAAACTGGGAGCTAGTGATGGAAGCCTAACAGTTTAACATGTAAGAGATTATTGCTGTTGAATATAGGTGAATATAAGTGTAAAATGCTCATCATAACAGGTATTTCACTAGATTAATCTGCTAAATGAATAAAGAGCCTGATTTCTTATGTCATTTAAGTTTTCTGTTTACCCTGGGGATCCTACATGATCCGCAGTGGGATGAAGGAGAGCATGTGTTATGTTTCATGTGTGTGACCTGGAGGGACGTGCAGTGGTCCTTGAAAGCAGGTAGGATCAAAGAGGTCATTGTGTGTGTGTGTGTGTGTGGGGGGGGGGGGTTAGAGTCTCATCGGTCAAGGTCACAGTGGGGCTGCCAACTCTCCTAATTGGATAGATGGTTTATTGTATATCTCAAAGGGGGGATTTGCTTGCCTTCAGCAGGGAATGGGCATTTTCTACTGCACGCACCAACGTTTACCCTTGATATCAGTAAAGTGTATCTATTGATCTGTGTTTCTCAGTGTGAAGTATCCAGCTGAAGATGCTATAAAACATTGATGAGGAATCTCACGGTCCCCCACCAGACAGTGAGAGAGGATTGCTTTTAGAGCAGAGCGTATTTCGATTGTTACCCTAGAGTTAAGCAAGGAGGTGAGACAAAGGCAAAGGTGTGACGACCTGCATAGAGCAATCCTGACTGATTCTCAGGGGCAAGCCGTATGGCAACATACCGACAGGGGGCGGTTCAGAGCATTTCATTCTTTATGTAATTCACTCCAGCGGTGCCACTCGTGGTAAACAACAGTTCAATTGCTGTTTACATCATTTAACCATTTTGCTCTCTCCATATTGTGGAACCACTAGCAGTAATTAAAGCTCTAATTAGTCTCCTGAATTGGAAGTGGGGCAAAGAGCAGGCACTGTTCTCTTTCTGTGCTGGAATGTGCTGCCAGAAATGCTTGCTGCTCACCACACATGAAGGACATGATGGCTGTAGTAGGGAGATATGAGTATGTTTTAAGTAACACCTGCAGTCACACTGGAGCAAGCATGCTTGGTGGGAGAACTGCAATGCCAGGCTGGAGTCGGAGGCATTGCAGTTCTCCCACATCCCACTGAGAAGCTGTTTAAGACTGGGCAGATCGTCCCGATCATAGGACCTTGGAAGCCCTATAACTGCTTTCAAACTTCTACCATCATTGAGTGATTTTTCAGAATCCTGTCAGGCTGGGTGTACAGCTGTGTGGTGTGTGTGTGTGTGTGTGTATATGAAAAGGCCCAGTGTCTGGGTAACGGTAACCATGGTGATCCCCTGGACCTTTTGTTTTCTGGTTTTTGCCAAGATGACCATGGATTGGGGGGGTGGCTCTTCCTTCTATCCCCAGTTAGCCCAGTCCCTTAACCTGTGTGAGAAACAGATATATGGTGAGGTTACAACAAACCAATTGAATGTCCTGTGTTTATTCTTGAGGTTCTTGTGGTATGGTTAGGGGGAAAAAGCCACTATGATGACATAAACGCACATGTAGGTGTGTGGAGGATCTGGCAGGTCCTCAGACACATACAAAGTCTGCATAAAATGAAGTAGAACTTTCTAAAACAGACACTACCCCCTCCCCACCCCATTAAAGAGATCTCTGGGTCTGACCCTTTGAAATTATATATATGAGGCCCTCAGCAGTGACATTAGCAAAATAACGTAGAAGCAGTGGTTTAGTGCCTAGTGCTTCAGTGCCCTGTGCTTTGGTGCTGTGTGCTTCACTGCCCTGTGCTTCGGTGTCCTGTGCTTTGGTGCTGTGTGCTTCTGTGTCCTGTGCTTTGGTGCTGTGTGCTTCAGTGCCCTGTGCTTCAGTGTCCTGTGCTTTGATGCTGTGTGCTTCAGTGCCCTGTGCTTTGGTGTCCAGTGCTTTGTTGCTGTGTACTTCATTGCCCTGTGCTTCGGTGCCGTGTGCTTCAGTGCTTTGTGCTTCAGTGTCCTGTGCTTCGGTGTCCTGTGCTTTGATGCTGTGTGCTTCAGTGCCCCGTGCTTCGGTGTCCTGTGCTTTGGTGCTGTGTGCTTCAGTGCCCTCTGCTTCGGTGTCCTGTGCTTTGGTGCCGTGTGCTTCAGTGCTTTGTGCTTCAGTGTCCTGTGCTTTGGTGTCCTGTGCTTTGGTGTCCTGTGTTTCGGTGTCCTGTGCTTTGGTGCTGTGTGCTTTGTGCTTCAGTGTCCTGTGCTTCGGTGTCCTGTGCTTTGATGCTGTGTGCTTCAGTGCCCTGTGCTTCGGTGTCCCATGCTTTGGTGCTGTGTACTTCAATGCCCTGTGCTTCGGTGTCCTGTGCTTTGGTGCCGTGTGCTTCAGTGCTTTGTGCTTCAGTGTCCTGTCTTTCGGTGTCCTGTGCTTTGATGCTGTGTGCTTCAGTGCCCTGTGCTTCGGTGCTGTGTGCTTCAGTGCCCTGTGCTTCGGTGTCCTGTGCTTTGATGCCATGTGCTTCAGTGCTTTGTGCTTCAGTGTCCTGTGCTTTGGTGTCCTGTGCTTCAGTGCCCTGTGCTTTGGTGTCCTGTGTTACGGTGTCCTGTGCTTTGGTGCTGTGTGCTTCAGTGCTTTGTGCTTCAGTGCCCTGTGCTTCGGTGTCCTGTGCTTTGATGCTGTGTGCTTCAGTGCCCTGTGCTTCGGTGTCCTGTGCTTTGGTGCCATGTGCTTCGGTGCTTTGTGCTTTGGTGCTGTGTGCTTCAGTGTCCTGTGCTTTGGTGTCCTCTGCTTCG
>JABFEB020000044.1:9455365-9465887 GCA_019775895.2 Stomatorhinus ivindoensis
GGGCTCTTGGTACGCATTCCCCAGGGCTCTTTGTGCGCACTCCCCAGGGCTCTTGGTGCACGCTCCCCAGGGCTCTTGGTGTGCGTTCCCCAGGGCTCTTGGTACGCATTCCCCAGGGCTCTTTGTGCGCACTCCCCAGGGCTCTTGGTGCACGCTCCCCAGGGCTCTTTGTGCACGCTCCCCAGGGCTCTTTGTCCGCGCTCCCCATGTCTCGCAGGTCTGGGCCTGAACCCCATGGCTCCGACTGCCTCCTGGATTAGCAGGCACACCTGCCAGCGCTCTCCCTGCTGGGTGTTAAATAGGCTCTGCAGAGGTGGCAACATCTCAGTCTTCTCCCACCCCGGCCTGGACCTGCCCTCGCTGGGCCAGACAGAGGCCACGCGTGGGAGCGGTACAGTGAACTCTACCCCGACGGAAGATGCACTGTCATAAACCAATCAGAGCCTGTTAAAGGGTAACTTAAGTGGATGGAAGCCCACCGCTGTTCCGTTTATTACAGCCATGAAAGGAGTCGCTCATTACATGTTACTGTGGTCTTTTAAGTGAAAAACTGCATAAATCTGTCATGGCATCACACTACGTCATGGGATCTGTAGCCAATGAATATGCAGAAACAACTTCAACTAAAGTCACCTCCACGTCTCTTCCTCTTTGTTTAGCCTCACTACAATAATAGCATGTAGAGGGGAAGACTCTCAACTAAAGGACTAAAGTCTGTTGCTCAGACAAGGAAACACATATTAGTCACAACGTTTGTCCCAAATGTGCATGTTATTTTCATCCCGGGAAGCAATATTCAAATGCCTCTGAATAAAATGATGACCTTTGACCCATGCTGACACTGCTCAGAAATTACTTACTTCCTCATTCCTGTCTTGTGATACCGAGAGGTAGTCCAAATGTGACATTTCTGTCAAGATTATGCTCTCGTCTGAGTTTAAGCTAAAGAGTGCAGGTGAGAGGTGTAAGACGCAGTAATGCTAATGGCGCAACCCGGTCTGGGACACAGCCCATATCATATTACTGTCGCTCTGATTTTACTGTGCTTGATTTTTTTTTAATTTAACATCATTGCTACCCATCAGGCAATGTAATGCTTGTAATAAATAAAATATTAGGATGTGCAATCAAAGATTAAAGGAAACTGCACGCCGATCAAAGGCATCAGCCATATTAATCATGCAATGAAACAGTAAAGCAGGTGCTTGCCCTTTCCTGTCAGAGTGCCCAGCAAGCGTGGAGAATGCTAATAGCATCCAGAGTCAGACTCAGAATACACTGGTAAGAGAGAAGAATGCTATTAGAGTTCAGAATGAGAGTCAGAGTGCCTCACAAGAGAAGGGAATGCTAATGGATTTCAGTATGAGAGTCAGAGTGCCACACAAGAGAAGGGAATGCTAATGGAGTTCAGAATGAGAGTCAGAGTGCCTCACAAGAGAAGGGAATGCTATTAGAGTTCAGAATGAGAGTCAGAGTGCATCACAAGAGAAGGGAATGCTAATGGAGTTCAGTATGAGAGTCAGAGTGCCACATAAGAGAGGGGAATGCTAATGGAGTTCAGAATGAGAGTCAGAGTGCCTCACAAGAGAAGGGAATGCTAATGGAGTTCAGTATGAGAGTCAGAGTGCCTCACAAGAGAAAGGAATGCTAATAGAGTTCAGAATCAGAGTCAGAGTGCCTCACAAGAGAAGGGAAAGCTAATGGAGTTCAGAGTCAGAGTGCCTCAAAAGAGTAGAGCAAGCTAATTTAGTTCATGAGTCAGATACAGAATACCCCAGCGATTGAGGAGAATGCTAATGATGTTCTGGATTCAGATACTGAATACCCCAGCGATTGAGGAGAATGCTAATGATGTTCAGGAGTGAGAGGACACCCCCGTAGGAGAATACTAATGCATTGTTACCTTTCTGTAGCACCAGGATTGATTAAAGGGGTGGGCCTTTCATGGATAATAAAATGTAATTTCATAATAATATAAAAGGATCGTGAAACAGTAACTGGGATAGAATGATGCGTAATAAGAGCAATGGTTGCAGTATGTGGTTATGAGGATCAGAATCTCTGAGAATCTCTGGTGAATGTCAACATACTTCTATTCAAAACTCCAAAAATCTCAGAACATTAATTTCTCCATGATCTGTGGTCTTTTTACCATTTTATGTCCTGAGGATTTGGCTCCAGTGTAATCTCACCTGCTCCACGCTGTTCACAGCTGTATGCTAACACTGCGTAATTCCAGTTTAAGACGGGGTTATTAACTAGAGCAGCGAACGGCAGTTTGATAATCCTTATCGCAATATGGTGCATGTGTTCGTGTTTCTGTCTGTAACCTAATCCTTATGCTAGAAAAACAGCTGATTATGGATAACAGAAACTTGTTTAGGTTCTTATATTAGTGTACATGCGAAAAGCTCTCAGTTGTCTTGTTTTTTCCAAAACAATCAAATACTAAGAGGAGTGTGAAGATGGGTGCGGGGAATGTGCGGCCAATAGCATTTGCCCTGTGGCTTTTGTGGGCGGGTTCAAGCATGGCGCCAGTATTGCCTTCGATTTCCATAATGGGGCACAAATGTTCTTTAGAGGTTGGAGTGACCTTCCTATCTCAGGACTCAGAAACCCGATCTAGAAAAAGGGAAAAAAGGGAAGTGCTCACAGGGATGCAAAGATATGGCAGGATCATTGTCCGACTAGTGGGTCTGTCGCATTAAAAACTGCAGCAGAATGCCTCTGTGCTTCACCCCATTGGTGTGAAACTGAAGTCTGCCCAATGCTGATGGTCGTCTTATCCCTGTAGATAGGGCAGCAGCGACCAAAGGACTTATACAGCCATACGTATTCTCTGTGCAGCATTCCTGCGAACTGGGGAATGTTTAAGAATGGCCGATTTTCATCGCCTGTAAAGCTTAACCGTAACAAATGAGTATATCAGTGGGTAGATGAAATTGCTATTCTGGATCTTCTGGAATGCTTGTGGCGTTTTTTGATCGGAGCCGTTGCCTTCGTTTACATTATGATAAAATGTGCTAATGGCCTGACAGTAATATCCCCTGAAATGAGGAGGGGGTCCTGAGGACAGCTAAAGGACTTTGAGGGATAGGCCACAGGGCAGCAGACAGCAGGAGATGTGCTGGATGTATTGCTAAAACCCCCTTAGGAGGCTGAGGCAGCAGCACCTCAGTGTCATTGTGCTGTGTTGGTGGACCCGGGCAGACCTCATGCGAGGCCTGAGGCCCGAAGCACGAGGCCCGAGGACCAAAGCACGAGGCCCGAAGCACGAGGCCCGAGGCCCGAAGCACGAGGCCCGAAGCACGAGGCCCGAGGCCCGAAGCACGATGCCCGAGGCCCAAAGCACGAGGCCCGAAGCACGAGGCCCAAAGCACGAGGCCCAAAGTACGAGGCCCGAAGCACGAGTCCCGAAGCACGAGGCCCGAGGCCCAAAGCATGAGGCCCAAAGTACGAGGCCTGAAGCACGAGGCCCGAAGTACGAGGCCTGAAGCACGAGGCCCAAAGCATGAGGCCCAAAGTACGAGGCCCGAAGTACGAGGCCCGAGGCCGGCTCAGAAGCAGCAAGCTCTCAACTTCCAAAGTGTTGGTTCTTTTTCGGGGAAAGCGATACCTCACATAGACTGAAGAGTCTACTCACACTCATGATTAGGGCAAGCAGGACCATGTGCTTTCAGAGTGCTTTCCCAGCATGCCCTTTCACACAGGCTTTCACCAGATACATGCACGTTTACTGCTGACCTTTACACTCTTCACACTCTTTATGTCACGTGGTAATACTCATTGCATCCACACAGAATACCCTCTCCATTTAAAATGATACATAAAATCACCTGCTGGATGTGCAAAATCAAGTTAGATCATCACCTGTAGGAGGGGGCTGGGAGGTGGGAGAGGGTGGGAGAAGCTGAGGCAGACTGGCCTGGCGGTGGAGGGGGGGGTTGGCTTTGGGGTGCACATGTCTGTCCCTGCAGCCATATTGGTGTTTTCACATTGTCAGGATGACGAAGCAGCTGGGTGTCTGAGCTTTATTACCCTGGGTGAATATTATTATTATTACTCAGTATAATAAATCAGTAATGAGTCAGGAGGCCATCCATACATGACAGGGAAGGGTGAAGATTGCGAGGTGGACGGTCTGTGTTTCACTATCCCCGAAAGGAACACAGTCCAGGAATTCCGACTAATTGCATTTCACCGGATCAATTCCTGGAGTACAGCTGCGATGTTTCACTGGGAAGTAAGCTGGCGACTGGGAATCCAGAAAGAGTAGTGAGTCCTACCCCACAGCCTGGGAAAGAGGTCCGGTGCTGGAGATCGTCTCTGAACTACTGAAACACACACACACACATACACACACACACACACACACACACTGTATCCAGCAATCAATACACCACCATCCATGGCAGGCAGGCACACAGTATGGGGACAGAGACTGTGTGGTGTGACCCTGTCAGTTATGGTACCATAAACCACAATCCGTGTCTCTCGGAACTGCAGGTGTGACGAGACATCCGTCCCATTAAAACATTCTGCATGTTACACATTCAACCTTCAGAACTTTGACAAAAACACTTTGCAATTCACGTGGATTTAATGTACACGATTTTAAAATATTTCCACGTATCTTCAAATGTATTTTTCTCAAAGCTATGCGGCATGCATTAAATTGAGACCAACTGCACAGTGTTACGGACTGGTGGGCTGGGCTGGGCAGAATGGTGGAAGGGGTTAGCACAGAGACACAGAGAAAGAGACACAGAGACACAGACAGAGACACAGACAGAGACACAGACACAGAGACACAGTCAGAGACACAGAGACACCGACATAAGGGAATGAGGTTTTTGGTGTGATGTGATGAACAGACAACAAATGGACAAATAACAGACTAACCAGTCAAAAACTTTGAAAGTGACCCAGGCACAAAGAACACCTAGACTGACCGTGACCGTTCCCTGCCTAACTTACATAACTAACTTACCATATTACCGACTAACTTACCTAACCGAAAACAAAGGTGTAACACTGCAGCTTGTAAGAATATTTATGCCATTTTAAATTTATTTTACTAGAAAGAATAAAAATAATGTACACCAGAAAAAATCTAATGTACATAAAATTTGACATATTTCGGGAATGCAACACTCATGTAAACTGAGAACCTTCTGAACTGTTGTAATTAGTGTGAGGGTGAGCTTAAGACATAATGACATTGATGATTGCTTAATGGAATTTTACCTCCGATGCTCCAAAAGGAAGAAGGAGCAACAGAACCTGCAACTGTCACCACTGTCAGTGCTGAATTGTCACGAAACTGGTAGCATTCGTCCCTCACTGGACCCCCAAAACCTTCACTGTCAGTGCTGAATTGTCACGAAACTGGTAGCATTCGTCTCTCACTGGACCCCCAAAACCTTCACTGTCAGTGGTGAATCATCAGAAACTGGCAGAATTCGTCTCTCACTGGACCCCCAAAACCTTCAGTCTCAGTGCTGAATTGTCACAAAACTGGTAACATTTGTTTCTCACTGGATCCCGAAAATAGATAGTTGTACTGGAGCAATTTGAGTTGGGTACTTCCTTCGAGGGGACAATGCGAGCGTCCCTCCTGGTATGTGAAACCAGAAACACCTTAATTTCATTACATCACTTGGTTGCTTAGGAGAAGCTTTCATCCAAATTCACATAGCTTAGAATGTCAACCATTTGTCACAGCTAGATGTTTTATTGGAGCGATTCAGGTTAAATATCTTCCTTAAAGGTACAACAGCAGGGTCTCTCCCAGGACCTGAACAGGCAAAGTGTGTCTTAAAGAGCAATTGGCATAGGGATGCACAGATACATATTATTTCTGTAAAACATCTATGGTGGCTTGGATGGTGAAAACGCAGCTCAAACCCGGGCCCAGCTCCCCATAAATGCAGCATACTCGTGTTCTTCCAAACCTCCTCCCTCTCTTTGCAACAGCCTCTACTTCCCCTTCGCCTAGCTGGGCAGGTGGCTATCGACAGCGGACGGCCGGGCGACTGCAAGCGGCCAAAGCTGAGAGGCTTAAAGATTGATCGGCTTTGGCCTTTTCTGGAAACAGACACCCGTTCTGGTCTAAACCAACCTGAGTCAGTGTTGTTCTCTCAGATGGTCTGTCCAGCCTCACTCACATCTCAAATCATCTGCAAAGGCATGCAGAATTACAGACTGGAAACAAGGCTATTTTCTATATTTTTACCCAGTGACATAAGGCCTTAATAAGACTAAATGTTTGCTTTAATTAGACTCTGATGAAGTAAAAATATGTCTGATCCCATCTAGCCTGTAATGAGCTCTTTGAGGGCCCTTTCTGATAGAGATCAGTCTAAAATCGTCAGCACAATGTGGGGCGTCTCAGCAGTCAAACGCGATTCCTGGACAGCTTAGTCCCATCCACCTCGTCCTCCTCTCGAAAGCGATCTGCAGGAATCCATGAGCCTCGACATTTTGCATGTCCGCGTTTAATTTCAGCGAAGCTGAGCTCTGAAGGCTTCTCATTTCCCACGTGTCCTATAGAGCACCTGAAAGACAGCTTCAGAGGAAGCTTCCTATTTGACTACCGTATGTCACACACCTATACCAGATGAAAATGACCATTGTTCTTGCGACTATACGGAGATGGGCTCCTCGAACATATTAGCAGAATATGTCCCATGTGAAAGGTGTCATAACATTGTAAATTAGTCACTAAATGAACATTGCTGCCATATTCATGCATTGTGATCGTGTCAGATGGAAAACCGCAGAGTAATATAACAACCTTAAGTAGTGGCAGGGAGAGAAGCTTGACAAGCAAGCACAGAAAGGTCAGCGCTCCACTTTAAGACAAACAGGCCTGTCAGGAATCGACCCCAAAGCCGTTAAGCCATCGGAGCTGATGATGTAATGCAGCCACGGCACGGTGGAGATGTTCTCCACTTACCTTCTAAGCAACACGTCCTCCACAGTCCCGAGTGGGTCATCACCTCCTCGTTCTTCTTGCTGGTCTCGTTCTCGCTGACCGTTTTGGTTTTGCACACGCCCCGTGAGTACAACCAGTAGTCGGTGCCCACTGCTATAGTCATTAGGCTGAAGGCTGCAAAGGCACCGACCGTTGTCAGTAACATCTGCACTCCGCGGTCAAACAGGACCATGTTTCTGCATTCCATGAAAGGGGGGGCCCCTTTCCTCTTGATGTACAGGAAATAAATATTTGAAAATTGACGGGGCCAAACTGCACTAAAAAAACGGGAGCATTTCGATAGGATGAAAGGGGAAGCGGTCCGCTTTGCGATGAACCTTATGGTCGCTTCTGTGTGGAGACGCCAAGGAAATAGCTGGGGAATAGGTAGTCCTAGAACAGGGATGATGAGATGGGCGGCTGCTTTCAAAATATATGAGTTTCCGCCACTTCAGAAGAAGCTAGACGCTTTCTGTTGATGCTGTGTGTACAACTAAAGGAGCAACTAAAATTCGGAGAAACAATATGAAGTCCACCGCATGTGTATTTAGCGTGAGATTATGCAGAAGTTTCAGCAAAGGCTGATGCCCTACAGGTCGAGCAGAATGCACTTATCGGTTGCTTAACGAGGTCTGGAATAAAACATCGTCTATGTTGTTCTAAAACTGAACAGTGTAACATACGTGCATCACACTTGTCTGCTAATGCGCTGAATTGCGATTCAATAGCCGACTAAGAGGGGGCGGCGGTCGCGTTAGACTAATGACAGGGTCGCATAGGCTACAATTCATCCAACAAGTCAATATTTTCAAAGAATTAATTATATTACTTGTCTGTACGACTATGCTGTTAAATACACTGATATTTCAACCTGACTGATCATCTAGTGATTTGGTTTGTATTTATTTGTGTCTGGCTATATTTCATGTCAAAGGAAAAAGCAGTTAGATAAACAAGGACGAGAAAATCTAGGATAGTGATAACCTTATTGAAAAAGAGAAATGTACAGTTATCGAAATGGATTAGGTAAAAACAAATCGAAAGTCATCTTCGGGATTAATATCGCTCTAGTTAATTAAGTATGATGAGACTCACACCGATTTATCAAATTAAACCAACGACGGATGAAGAAATCAAAGCACATAAATTAAAGAAAGGGGGATAAATTAAGTCGATTTCAAAAGAAATAAAGAAAGAAAGAAAGAAACAACCTCTATATTTTCTTTTTTCTAAAATTTTGATCCCCAGTTTCCATATGTAGCCCCTAGCTTTTGAAAGATTTCCGACGAAAATGGGAAGCTGGTATCGGATGAGCAGCCCTCGATGATCCTGGAAATACGCGGTGCATCCAGTGAAGCAAGCCGACCATTACTCGACATAGAGACAGGGGAAGGACGGGGAAGAGACGCGGGCGCCGTCGGAAACGCTCCCTGCCTGTAGGACCGCCGTTGCTGTTGCTTGAGTATCCAAATCCGCGGCGATTGTATCACACCCAGCAGCGACCCGTTTGCATAGCCCTTTCGCCATGTAAAATAAAGATTATAATAAATGGAACTGAAAATTTAAAAATGCCATAATCCTTCTTTGAAATCCCCCTTTCTCTCCATGCGCGCTGAGAAATAAGTGCAGAGATTTGGAGGGCGAAAGGTAGTGGGAGGTTGATGTAGAAAAAAAAATTATACAACCAGAATAAAGGATCCACGCCACGCCGAACCTATAAAGCAGCGAAGGCGAAGGCAGATAGGCGGCAAGTCAGCGCTGCGCCTCACGTTTAGGCTCATCGACACGTACTGATTCTCATTTCTGTCTTACTGTATTTTATTAGACGGGCTGATTGCCGCTCATCGGATGTGGAGCTTCTCCTCACAGCGCGCTTGTTGCTGGAAGGATATGAAAGATTTTAATGCCATTTCTAGGGGGAGGAGGGCGCGGGTGAGGTAGGGGGCTGGTTCTGTGCATGTGTGTACGAGCAGAAGGGGGTTGGGGTGAGTGTGCGCGAGCTGAAAAAGAAGAGGCTCATGTTATTTGTAACTACATACCAGGGTGAATGTGCTAAGCTGTGTATGTTCTAAAACATGAATAACCTATGTTCATTTGAATTTGAAATCAATTTAATGAGCTCCAAATGTGATGGACTATTCCCTGTTTTGCGTATCTTTTTCATACATGTTTTTATTCCTAATTTCAAATTGCTGTGTAGTTCTTACAAGCTGATTTTCATTACAGAAACCATTAGTCTCTAATTACCCACAATATCTCAATACTTTTCCAACCCGCATTGTTCATTTACTTTAATGATATCTGTAGTAAAATTTCCTCCTTATATCAATGGTCGCCTCTCAGAATGATTCATGAAATATTTCGGTGAAATACTTCAGAAACATCTTGCATTCCCAACACGGTGCCAGATGAATATCAAACGAATGCACATTAGCCTTATTTTCACATTGCACATAAATGAGCCATATCTCTATGCATTGCTTATATGCCGTAATGTTGCGCTCAGCACAGCACGCAGAAATGGTGCCAGCCAAGTCCGCGAGCGCCGTGTCCTTCTGCGGTGCTGAAACGGACAGCTCCCCAGTGCTACCCTCAAAGGCAGTCCCGTGGCTCCCCCTGCTGTTCATATCAAGCATTTTCATTTCAGACAGCCAGTTTGCGACTAAAGACGACCTAGGGCTTCTTTAACATACATACCCTTTTTGGTTCAGCCAAAAATAATAAACTACCAGATTGTACACTAGATGTACCCTTGTAGTAATTTAGGGTCTACAGACCGACACCTTTCTGTGCTGTTGCTGTACTCCTAGATGTATACTTCTAGTTATTTAGGTCATACAGGCCTACACTTTCTGTGCTGTGGTTGTACTCCTAGATGTATCCTTGTAGTTATCTAGAGCATTCAGGCCCAGACCCTTCCGTGCTGTTGCTGTACTCCTAGATGTATCCTTGTAGTTATTTAGGTCATACAGGCCGACACCTTTCTGTGCTGTTGTTGTACTCCTAGATGTATCCTTGTAGTTATTTAGGTCATACAGGCCGACACCTTTCTGTGCTGTTTCTGTACTCCTAGATGTATCCATGTAGTTATTTAGACCCCAACAAAGATTCAGCAAAAACGTTGCAAAATATTTCTAATAATTTCAGAATATATTTAAATACAGATTCAACTGCAGCTGCTGGTTTTTTATTAATGAAGAACAACAGGAAAATGATGCGTAGCTACGCAGAGATCTTGCCACATGGTTCTTGTAACAGCTCTGACTGGAAGTGGAGGTTGATCCCTCAGGCTCTGCCCTCATTATCTGGCTTAGGGGTTTAGGGACCTGCATTTAGCATTCGGCACATAAGCAGTCAATGATGCACCCTCAGTGCTAGCCACCTTGCCACTTAGGCTGGAGTGAGGAGTGGGCATGCAAGCAGACCGCACTCAGAGGGTGGGTGAGGAGTGGGCACGCAGGCAGGCCATACTCAGAGGGTGGGTGAGGAGAGGGCACGCAGGCAGGCCGCACTCAGAGGGTGGGTGAGGAGTGGGCACGCAGGCAG
>JABFEB020000044.1:9505311-9516549 GCA_019775895.2 Stomatorhinus ivindoensis
GGCACAACATGCGGGTTTGTCACTGCCTCTGACGTGCAGTGGAGGGCACAACATGCGGGTTTGTCACTGCCTCTGACGTGCAGTGGAGGGCACAACATGCGGGTTTGTCACTGCCTCTGACGTTTACCCCATGGCAGAAACGGGCAGAATTCTCAATCAAAAAGCCCCTCGCCTGTGCCTGAAAGCCTGCTCCCCCCCCATCCCCCACTGATCAATAAATCCTGCTCATGAGAAATCTGTTTACACACTGTGGGAGTGCGGGATTCTCCGGAAGCCACACAGGGATGCAGTTATATAGATGGGAAGTGACATTTTAATCAGCCTCTCACTCCTCCCCGACGGGAACAATTTTCTCATGGAAAAAAAGGGATTGAATGTGCTGATGTATGTTATATCAATCTAGCAGAGCTTTCTCTGGCCATCACGCCAGAGTTACACAGAGCAATGGGAGGTGAGAAGGTGCGGGCGCTTGCTGGCCACTCTGCTAACCAGCCCTGTAGCTTGGGGACCGAGCTGGGACAGCCGGCCAATCTGACAACATGCACTAAACTGTCTAGCATGAAGTATGTTCGGAGTTGGGCAACGGGGATATCACACTGAGATTATATGTGCTTACATCACGAGGTGATATGGTGCAGCCCTAGTTAGGAATGAGAGAACAAGGGGGTGAGGGAGGGAGGGAAAGGGGGAAAGAGAGAGGGGGAATGAGACAGGGAGGGGGTAAGAGAAAGGGAGGGGAGTGGGAGAGGAAGGGATGGAGTGACAGAAGGAGGGAGTGGGAGAGGAAAGGAGAGAGGGAGGGAGTGACAGAAGGAGGGAGTGGGAGAGGAAAGGAGAGGGAGGGAGTGACAGAAGCAGGGAGTGGGAGAAGAAAGGAGTGGATGAGAGAGGGAGTAACAGAAGGAAGGAGTGTCAGAGGAAGGGAGGGAGAGAGTGACAGAAGGAGGGAGTGAGACAGGAAGTGATTTGCTTTTCTTTCCCTCTATTTCTGTATCATGTCACAGCACACCATACTTTAGAGTTATTAATAATAACTTACAGTGTATTATGATTTTAAAAATGTTGTTTATTTCTAACACAATTAAGCATTAAAGAAAATCATAGCAGGCAACTGGCTAAACTCTGAATATAGGTCATTTTAAACATGCTGTACATGGTGTTAATGAACACATTGGCAGTGCCGCGTGTGGCGTTCCGGCTGTGCCGCTCGCTCACTCGCTGTGATGTCACACTGACATCCACCTAAAAGGCCTCTCATCCCCCTCCAGAAGATCAAGACACCAGCAATTTGTGGTGAGATTTACTGAATGAAACCGGAGGGGCTCTTATCCGGGAGAAATTAATTAAACACCCACACTGCAGGGCACCTGGACACTGACTTGCTTCAAACTTTCAGGCGAGGTGAGAGATTTCACTAAAAATAGCACACTATGAGACTAAGTTAAGACACAGATCCATCCTTCTGGCATATAAAAAGTGTCTGGCAGACAGTGTGATGCACAGGCTTCTGTGTCAGATCACGCTGCAGTGCTGGCTGGAATATCGCCAGCTGACCAAGAAAGATTTTGGTACCTCAGCATAACAGTAACAATGTTGGGAAAGGATTAAAAAGGACGTTGAGACTATTAGAACTATACAAAATAAATATATATGAACTACTCAGGCACGTATACAAACCATGGTATTTATCCCATAGTCTGCGTTCACTCTGTCGTCTCTCATTATTGTTAGTTACTCTCTGTCTGCGTTTCCCCTCCCTGTTCGCTGGCTGCAGTCAGGGCGTCTTCGACAGTAACAAGCTGTGCTGACAAACCTCTCCACTGGCCTTGGTCGCGTGCAAATCAAGATTCTGATTTTACTGCCGATGCCCTTGCAAAGACATTCAGATGTTTGAATCTCTCCATCACCATCTGCGTGTTCATGCTGTTGCAGTTTAGACGTGACTGTAGTCTGTCGCCTCCTGAGTTTTCTAACCAGTGTAAATTTGGGTCTCCTCAACCTGCCTTACAGCAGCACTGCGCTTAATGTGGGGATTCTCCATTTTCACAATCAGCCCCTCCCTCCTCCAACACACAAACACATTCTTTTGAGGTATGTGTGCTTTTGTCACCTATTTGAATGTATATAGAAACATAAAGAGTGTATGCCCCCCCCATCCCCCGCTTTCAGACCAGGCAAATCAATCCGCAGATCAGAGCGGCAGCTATCCGCACACAAAGCTAGCAAGGTCACCCATGTGACAGCTCTTCATTCGCGTCCAGCTCACGTGCCTCGGAAGAGCCTTGATTTTTCATTGACGCAGAAAGATAACAAAATGAAAAGGTAATCTACGCATTTATAAAGAAAATTTAAGTGTTCAGGATTCGGTTTTGACATCAAGTGTGTTATTCATGTAAGACATCCTAACAGGGAGACGGCACAAATGCAGGCTGGCAGGACGAAACACCCTGGCCTTTACAGGCTCCATCTCTCTTAATGTATTTGGTTGGTTCTGCCAACTTTCTGCCTTTAACTGTAAATTTATCCCATGCGTCCTTCAGATCTGAAGGTTCTTGATAAGTACTTTGGATCTAGATGTTCGGAAGTTCAAGGTTAGAAAAACATCTCTCCCGAAACAGTCCAGGTTCTCCATCTTCGTTCTTGAGCTTGGCGGCTGACTCGGATCAAAGACTGGAATGTGGGCGTGGTTCCCCAAACACTGCGCCAGGGGCTGCTGGCCCTCCGAACGGACCCGGGGTGACGCAGTGAGCTGGAGGGAGAGCTGAGGCCAGCGTACACTTTATCTCGTGGTTCCCACCGCTGCTAAAGGCAGATCGCTCCACGAATGATTTCGATCCTACGCCTTCCTGTAAGCCGATAATAATAATGTCTGACTATCACTAACACAAATACACACACAGTGCAGTGTCTGTTAACAGCCCACACAGAGATATTCTATCATACACGCATTATATAATACAGGTCCTCACACTCCATGATGTATATCTGTATATAATTGTAGTATATTTCATAGTTGTTTGTCCTGCAGGCGTAATTAACTGCCATAACTTATCTGCTTTTCTGAGAGGATGTTGTATAGACACGGGGCTTCTGATGCCTGTGATTGGAAAGTCAAGGGTTCGAATCCCACGTTCAGCAGAGTGACGTCATCATTGAGCCTCTTAACCCCAAAGTGCCCCAGGGACTGTCTGACCCCGCTTTCTCCAAAAAAAAAGAATTAAAAAAAAAGAAAGTAATTCACTTAGGATGAAAGCCTCGGTCAAATAAAATATAAAACCTCTGGCTGTAGGGTAGGACAGGGTAGAAAGCAGTGTCTGTCTTTCTCACATCACATGACTTGTGTCTCACAGCCAGGGCAGACATTAAAAGGTGGATTCCTGCCTAACCAGCCCCTGGCTGATGCAGGTAACAGCAAAACGTTAAATGGCTTCATTCTCTCAGTTCTTTTGTCTATAGACTTTAGAGACGGGGGGGCACCGTCTAAGCCAAACTCCCTCATACCTGTAAAAATGTCCTCTGTTTAATTTAATTTGATGCAGTCTGCTTTTCTGCCTTTATTACAGGACAGATCCCCGAACTGGGATATCTGTGTGTCTATAAGGCCAAATGTGGATCATTAACATGGCACTGAAAGGTTGTCCTTTCCGACAGGAAGCTGGTGTGAAATGGCCACTGGACATCCTGGCCTCAGAGGTCAGCTTGCATTTAGCCTGCCTTCGACATCCGTGCTACAGAGACATCAAACGCTCGTGCTCCATGTGTTAGAATCAAACCAGCTTATGTGTGACTTGGGGGGCACCCAAGTTCACACGGGGATTTCCTGATCATCACCGGTCATTTAGTCAGGGAGCGACTGCGTAGCCCAGTCTGCTGCTGGCTGCGCTTGAAGCTGTAGTACTGCCCTCTAGTGGCCAGGGAGGATTTCTCGTTGAAAGAAATGAGCAAAAGAGCTTCAAGATGCCACTGACCCAGTGCTGTGGTGAACCTGGCTGGGGGGGGGGTGGGGGTACCGGCGGTGGATAAGGTAGCGCCCTAGGTGGCCAAATGTATTGCATAATCAGTTGACTGCCACTTAGAGCACCCAAGCTTGTCTCAGTGCCAACCTATAATAATAAAGGGCATGTGATTAATGCTAAGGCAAACAAACAAGGGGAAAATGCCAAAGGAGAGACCTGAGGACCCGTAATCACACTCCCCTTCCTAAGGGGCATTTCGGCACACCCATGCAGTCACATGCTAAGGGCGTGGCCTACCACAGCCAATTAGACTGCTCCTGATATAATGTACTTCAATTGCTTTATGGTGTACATATCAGTCAACGATGCCTATCAGTTTCGGGGGTTTGCAGAGGGCATGTATTCAACTGCCATTTTGTGCATCCTAAACACATATAAACTTTATATTTGAACATAGGCTTCACCCTTTAGCTAATGAGTTTGTCTACCTCCATCACCACCCGCTCTCTGCGAAGTGCAGCTCAGGCTAATCAGTCTGGTCCTTACAGTGTAATTAAGGACAAATAATGACGTTTACTCAAGGTTTCACCTGTGCTATTTACAAATACTGCAGCCTCTGTACAACAGAAATGCGAGTCATTTTATACGCCTCTCGGGGGCGCTGTTCCACTCAGAGGCTGCTGCTCTGCGTCTGAATGGCGAAACCCAAAGGCTCCGAACCAAGGTCACGGCGGTGTCAGGCTCCGAACCAAGGTCACGGCGGTGTCAGGCTCCGAACCAAGGTCACGGCGGTGTCAGGCGGGCATTTTCTCTTTATTTGTACATCTTATCTTTTTCCTCGCGGCACGATCTGAGCCCTAACTTCGGAGTGGGCACATTTCCAAAGGACGGAGCGCCTCTGCCTGGTTCACCTGCACATTACATCTCGGACGCCGTGTGGCCACGTGACTGCGCTGGTGCACGCGGGCTGCGTGTAGGAGGTTTCGGTAAGGGGGGGGGGGGATGACTGAATAACTCAGAGGAAGTTGCTCAGCTCTAACCCCACACACACTCACACGCTTTTGTTTGCCCTGCATTCAGACTCAGGCCCCACGCCCTTGTATAAACGAGGCAGCTGATAACATACAGTGCTCCGGTACAGCGTGGTGGTGCTGTGACTTAACAGCTCTGTCTGATCGATCGGCTCCTTTTAAAGCCCCCACCTGATGCGTCACTCTCACCTACATGGGGTGGGGAAGGTACCCATTTGCTGTTTGTTTTTTCTTCCCTAAAGACTAAGAGCCACCAGTGAGATTAAAGGTATTATACACACACTCACATAACAAGCCCACTGTCCCTGTAAGTCACTCATCCAGCAGCAGGCAGAAAGCTGGAAATCTCATTGAGTCTGCATCTCAGACACTCACCCTTCCTCAGACACACAGGTGTACAGCTATCACAGGCACTGGCCAGGCTACTGCAAACAGGAGCATCTGGCCTGCGTTTCTTCAGCGGGTCTGCTATCTCCAGACATAAGCTGAGTATCACCAGGAGTCTGGTGACGTGTGAAGGAGGTTGGCTTCCTTACAGAGAGGTGTATTGTGATATTAATGCCCACAGAGAGCAGAAAAAGCAAAGCTCACACTGCGGTTCTGAAGAATTCAGCCCGCCTTCGTTCAGTGATATTATGGGCAAATACGGTATAGTGCGTGTAAGATGGAAAATATCAGGCAGCTCTTTCCGGAGGGGGTGGGGCATTACGTGGAAAGGTCAACCTCAGTCACACGTCAAGCTGTGCAGGGCCACAGTGTATGGCTGTGATGACCAAACAATCCACAAACGGCAAACTCTGCCTCAGAACCTCAGAATGAAACGCACTGAATGCATATATTTCAGTATTAGGTCATTTTTATTAACTTTGGTAACAATGATGCACCATTTCAAAAAATATAATTATTGCTATTAATATATATATTGCCTAATTAATTACCAACCCTGGCAAGCAAGGCTGATTAAACGCTCCCTCACATCACACACGGCCATAGCTTGCAACTCCTTCAAGTGATTTATACTTAAAAACAAACTCTATAGCACCTTTACATATGTCGGCTTAGAGTCATATTTAACATGTCGTCGAGGTTGGTCGGATTTGGATACTGAATAAAAATGTGTATAGGGTATGTTAATGTATTTAGCACAATACGGTCGTATTCGGTGTAAATATTTACAGAGCCCCAACACCGTTGGCACATTGCCTGCCGGATCAAATCCGTTGATTTACTAGAAATAAACCGGTCCAGGATTTAGCAGAATTGCGGCGAAGACCTGCTTATCATTAAGAGGAAACCATTTCATAAAAATTACCCGATATACAAATATGAATTCTTTTTACAGGCGTATATATACTTCATTATATCTCGTGTCACCCATGCGACAGTTAAAAAGAACATCAGAAACAAGCGGCTAAAATCAGTACGGTGGAGAAATTGCCTAATTACAAATATTGTACAAACACTTTACAGTTTCCTGTCTCATGTCATACACCATCGGCCGCGTAGAGTAGAGTTTTTTATATTTGCTATAGGAATATGACTGCGTGATTTAAAAAAAAAACTTGCCGATCATGTATAGTGATTTTATTCTAATATATGCAATAAAACATTGCTCTCCTAGGTACGATCGTGACTCATTCGGTAGTACTGCTACCTCACACTTCAGCGCCGAGGGTTCGAGTCCCATCGCTACTCCGCGTGTGGAGTTTGTGCGTTTCCTTCACAAGCGCGTGCACTTACACTAATTGGCGCCTCTGAATGCTCCATAATCCTCATGACAGTCGGTGACATACAATAAACGTCCTGAAAAAAACAGTCAAGAGATAAACTTACCTCGGATGCGTGTTGAACCGCTCTTTTGCTGCGAATCCAAAAATTCTGAAACGCACAAGTTCAGTCTTGGTTTATTTCTGCAGACTTCAAACGAAATGCAACATTACGCATCCCTCTGACTGAGATTCACTACAGTACAGTGGACCGAGAAGACCGGCTCCCGGTTACCAGGCTGGAGTGAACGGCTCTCCACATTACGTTACTCAGCGCGCCATCTTCCGCTAGTAACCAGGTAACCGGTTTCTGGCTTGAAGGCGCTCCGGGGAGAGGCATGGGAGGTGTGGAAATAAATCACCCCGCCCCCGGTGCCACTTTAGTCTGTGTAAGTCAGAGCGAAATATGGTGTGGGCTCTTCTACCGGGAATCCACTGTATCAGAATATTGCCCGCACATAAATATGCATCATATTGGAGGACACGCTTTATTTCGTTTCAGAAACAACGACAGACCGTGGCCATATATCCCAAGAGGCGAGTTGCCCCAAACCACGTCAGAAACCTTTTAAGTAACCTTAAGTGTTGTTATAACGAAGGCGAGGTTTTCTACACACAAATGTGGCCTAAGCGCCAGTAAAGCCACTTAGAAACACGGGGTCGCCGTCGTATGTAACCCTACTGATGCATAAGCGGCACAGTCGCGCTCCCACTTCCTCCTTTTACACAGGTGCACTTGCACGTGAGTAAACCATCATAAAAGGTGAGTAAACGATATGTCATGATTAAAAAGATGCGTAATCTGCGTTTACCCTCGACTACCCCAGGGTTGCCACCTGGCTGGTATGATATTTGTATGTGTGTAAATTACCCTACAAATAGTCTGTACGGTTTGTAAACTACCCCAATGCTTATGATGTAGCTGATTTTAGGTTTATAATTCAGTAATACAGATTTGCTGTAAGATTTCTTACTGAAAGCACGAGTGTGACGTCAGACGCGTGAGAATTGGCAGCCCTCCTGCATCCCTGTGTGGCACTTAGGATGGTTTAAAGGGCCATAAAAAAGTGGAACATAATTTGACTGGTCTGGGTTGGAGACCCCCGTCCGGTATGGTATCATTGGGCCCAAAATCTCTAGCGGTTAAGGACTCGATTTGGTCAAAACGCACATATAAAGACTGGGGAAGACGCACATTAAGTACTTTATATCTTGTGACAGGATACATTTTAAGGACAAAAAAAAAAACATCCGAAAAGCCAGAGAGCGATTTTAGACATTTAATTAGGGCTTTATATTATAATTCCAGAGCAGGGCCTTGCACTTATGCCTCCATCTTCGAGGCGATTATTCCGGTCTGATAGGAAATGAAACCGCTCTCAGTCGCTCACCTATTATCCTTCGCAGGCGGCGCGCGCAAATATCTACCTAATCTTTCCAAGGATTACTTTAGAAATGACTTCTCATTTATTCGTTGACGTGGTGAGCAGAACTCTATGTAAGTGTTTTAGCCTTGGTAACATCTGCCCTTCTATCGGAGGCATTCAGAAGTATTGCTGTAAGTCCCGCTGGCTCCCAGTGACGGCGAGCGGTGGGTGTTAGGGGGATTGGCACGTACGTGTCGCCCTTCCAGCTCTGTCCGTACTGTATGGCATAGGGATGCTCTTTCTGATTCAAATTCTCATTAAGTTCGTATATTGAAAATGTCTCCAGCATCAGGTTAAATAATGACCGTGTCCCTTAATTAATCCTATGAAGAACGCCGCTCACCAGAAAAATACTGCGTTTCTTGTAGGGTATATCAGAGTACAAATTATACTGAAAAAACGTATAATTAATATGCGTGTAAGTATTACCAATCAGGTTAAGCGCATACATTATTATTATTATGATGATTATTATTGTTGTTATTATTATTATTATTGTATACGGTGACATTGGTAAGACACGCCCAGGCTCGTTATCAGAAGCAGATCGTACCCTAATGAGCTGTTAATACGGTCGGTGATTACTGAAAAGCTTAATATCATGTTTACTTTTATTGTGTGTTAAATGCAACTGTATCTTCATAACTATTTAATAACAAGTAAAATCAGGCTTAATAGCATATGGCAATGTCCTGAAGTAATGTTACACGCTTGTTATAAAGAATGGGTAATTTCCACAATATTGCAATTCTTATATTATTTAACCGAAGACTTAGGTGTGCAGTAACTAATCAACAACTGAGTTCAGGTGCAGAGATTCAGGGAAACCGGGGTTTAATGACGGGAATACACGGACGGGGTAAACGCTACAACACATCGCAATGACCGAACTAGGGATTATGAACACAGACGCTGACTAAATACAAAACGGGAAAGGCAAGCACAGATTAACAACAGGTGGAAACAATCTGGATCAGACAGGAGGTAACGAGGGGGGCGTGGCAACCACAAGAGGCTTGGACTGGCGGAACGTGACATTATGCTTGCTCTTTTTTTAAAACTGATCTTTTTTCTCCCACAGTGGTGAAATTGCACCATTTGTAATTTGTAATTGCATTTGTTTCGCTCAGTTAGAAAAGGGGTTTGTATTTCAAATAAAGTTTGAATCTGAACCTGTGTAGTTTGAAGGGGGGGTGTTAATGTTCCTATCTAGAAAAGGGGGCCCTGCAGAGAAAGTTTGGGAACCACTGCTCTACACCAAGACTGTTGCACACTTCATACTGAAATAAATTTGCCTAGTTTTTTGCTGGACTCAGGGTCGCTGTCCTGAGAATATCGCTCGCTTTGTAAAGCAGTTTACTCTGCCTCATAGATAAATGAATCTGCTCCATTACTTGTCACCGTAAAATGGTAACTACAGATGTTTAGTGACAGCAGAGGCGCTCCTCATTACTGGCTGCTGATGTCCGGAACAGAAGCAGTTTGGGGTCAGAGGGATTTTCAGATGCAAAAAATATGGCCACTTTCTTTCTCTGGGAGAAGTCTTATGAAGTGGTGTGACGAAAGCTCAAGAATGACCAAGCAAAGCACAAAGTTATTATTTTAGTTTACATCTGTCACATTGTTTGGACAGGGTATTCCTTTTGTTAATGAGTAATCATGTGATACTTGTGGAGTCTGAGCCCAGGTTGAGTGAGTGACTCACCTGTGACTCAGTGACTTTGACTCTGCCTCTTAGGGCTTATGTACTTGAGACTGAAGATGTGACATTTCCTACTGTGAAGGATCTGTTTTATCCATGTCTCCTGTCTTCATTGGCATTCCAGCAGCCCCACCTGCTGTATTAAGATGTCTGATAAGAAATGGGCTGAAAGTAGTGGCCTGGCAGGGATTAGCGTGAGAGCCCAGCTTGCGGTTAAGCTCGCGGTGTTTTTGACAGAAACAATGGGGCTGCCTACATGAGATCGATAGCTCATTACATGACTGAGACGTTTCCCTGTTTGCTGCCATTTGATCCCTCTGAAGCCTCTAGGGAAATAATCCTGCTGCATTTACTTGGAGTTTCTTCAGCTTTTCAAAACTCTGGACAAAGTCTTTCTAGGCAAAAGATCCTTAGGGTTTGACTTGGATTTTGGGAAGCTGACCCTGGATGCATTGGTCTGATCACATGGTCATGTTCTCTGTCTCTGACCGTAGAACGATGAAGCACTTTTTTGTGACATTTTTTATTTCATGCACGATTCCACTGAATTATTATTATCCCTGGTGTGCCGTGGGGGTAAGCAGTGAGTGTTGAGTGACTTAACATGTTCGGGGTTGAAATCCACAAATGATTTTTAAATCTATGAACGTGATGGGTAATCAGTTTCACAGAGAGTGAGAGAGTGACAGAAGTCTCAGACCTGGGGACGGCTGCTCGTACGTGTCCCAGCATGCACCTGTGCCGCTGCAGACTGGAAGCGCATCCCCTGCATGTGGATTAGAGTGGCCATTGCAGACCTATTTGTAGACTTCATTCAATCTCTCAGTGGGTCCCTGGCAGAGTTCACTTCGATTTCAACTGCTTTAAACTCGTGTCCATAGCCTGGCTTTTCGAAGATTGTTCTTGAACACAGCAGCAGTAATAAATCCATTTGTTCTTGCCCGTCTGTCTATTCACTGCTGCTTATTTGTAAGTAAATGTGTAGTATGTTCTAAATAAGTAACAGCTTGGTTAACAACAGAGGTGAATGGACATGTTTGTCTGACCTGCAGGGCTCAAGGAGCTTTCAGCTTTTATGATGACCATGCTGTGTGTAGATGTGCCTTCTTACAGGCGCGTTTGTCTTAATTTCTCATATCAGTTTTAGAAAATAAGCTGAAAGTTTGTTTAGTTTTAATCAAATTTATTGAGTACTGCTTAATTAAATTTCAGTTTAATTAGTGTAGCATTTCGTTATTTTAAGTTCACGACGTTAGTAATGCTGCTTAGTCTTTATTGCCTAATTGCTTGTTGATTAATCTGTAGTAATGTATATCTGTAGGGGGGGGGGGGGGCTTTTATTTGTCTTTGGTTTAG
>JABFEB020000044.1:9534362-9552068 GCA_019775895.2 Stomatorhinus ivindoensis
GTACTTATACCCGCGGGCAGCGCCGTGCCGAGGTGTACTTATACCCGCGGGCAGCGCCGTGCCGAGGTGTACTTATACCCGCGGGCAGCGCCGTGCCGAGGTGTACTTATACCCGCGGGCAGCGCCGTGCCGAGGTGTACTTATAACAGTGCAGTATGCTTGGCATGGCACCATATCGAGCATTTAGCATCACTGTGGAAAAAAAAGTGGCCAGATGAAGAGTAAGACAGGAAGACAACCAGTTTTAATAGTTAAATAAATGTATTACAAGCCTTAACTGTGTGTGTCTGTTTGTGTGTACGTTCCTCACAGACATGAAGATACAGCCAGTCAGAACCCTCAGCGTGCAAAAGAGTGACATCATGGGCGATATTAAGGTAGCGATCAAATCTGACAGGTTCTTGAGTGGTGAATTGTGATGTCTGCACTCTCAAACTAGAATAAAAAACAGTGTTTCCTGTGCACAGCTCAGGACTGCATGAAGTGTCATTAGTAAGCAGGAACTCTGAGTCTCGTTGAGCAGTGAAAACCCAGCTCACGTTATGTGACGTTTTTCCTGTGTGTTAACTGACCTTGCAAAACCTACTGTTGCTGCAGCCCCTCGATTGCCTGTGTTTGCATTGCAGAAACTGAGGCTGGAGATAGACAGTGTCATAAACGAGATCCAGATCTTTGACTCGGATGAGAAAAAGTAAGTTTCGCTGCCCCCCCCAGGAGCACAGAACTCCATCCCAGACTATTCATAATGATTTGCTATGTTTAACTACATTCCAATTATATGAAATACATATGGACCTAAAATTTGCTGTAAATTTCTGCCTGCCCTGCATTTCACCCTCAGTAATCATCATTTTCAGCTGTGTTCTATCCCACATTTCTGTGTTTTGTGTCTGTGATATTTGATGAGGGCAAATCCTGTGCAGCCTGATTGTGTCAGTTACAAATGCATCAAGATCAGGTTGCCGGGAGATTCCACAGTGGCGCCCCCTTGTGGGCCGATGCCTTCCAAGTTCATGGCCATGATGTTGTCCTCACCGCAGTGACTCCTGTCTCTCTGCAGTAAGGCCATAATGAGGGAGAAACAATTTCTGTGCGGAAAGAAGAAATTCAACATGGACCCCAAGAAGGTGAGTCGGCACGGTCGTCTTTAAGACAGGAGAGCGGATGTCGAGATGCTCAGGAACTTGTGGTGAGGTTAAACCACATCCTGGGCTCACTGCAGAGACACAAAAAAGCTGCTTCTCTCTCTCGGAGTTCAGCTGGATGGATATTGTAGACATGCTGCTGTATGTGCCGCTGAATAAAGCCGTAGTGCAAGAACCGCTATGCATGTCGATCCAAGATGGGCGTCAAACGTAGCACTATGCCCCGCCCACACTCCTAAGGATCCCGCCAGTACAGGTCGTGGTCATGGCTAGCAGAGAGGGGCATGCTCGGAGCCTGAGAGTGGCACCAAGGTTAGGTGATGAAGCTCAGCTTCAGCTTCAGCCTGGCCCGTTGTCGGTGCTGTGCAGGAACTCTTAGCGACACTTCAGACACCAACGTGGCAGGGGCCGTCCCAAATGAGTGCGTAGTGTGCGATGTAAGCAAGCTCCGCCTCTCTCCTCAGGGGGTCCAGTACCTGAAAAAGCACGACCTTCTGGAGGACACCCCTCAGGCCGTGGCTCAGTTTCTGTACAAGGAGGAGGGCCTGAGCAAGACGGCCATCGGGGACTTCCTGGGAGAGAGGTACTGTCACCGCGGCGACATTCCCAACTGTCCTGACACTTGGCAGAAAGGCTCACGTCAGTCTCTCCTCTCGCAGGGGTGACACACATCTCAAGACCCTGAACTGCTTTGTGGATCTCCATGAGTTTTCAGACCTCAACCTGGTTCAGGGACTCCGGTATGTCGGTGCGGAGGGTCAGAGAGCTTATCAATGGCCTGATAAGAGTCAAACTAAAATGTGCCTTGTAACGACTCTCATCCCATCCACAATGTTCCCCAGCCTTCAGCCCGACGCTGACTGGGATGGGTTACCGCTAACCTGTACTGGGTAGGCTTTCTGAGGATGGATGGATAGAAAAGTTTGACTCCATCTTGCTTGATGCACCCCCCCCCCTCCAGGCAGTTTCTGTGGAGCTTCCGGCTCCCTGGAGAAGCCCAGAAGATTGACCGCATGATGGAGGCCTTTGCAACTCGCTACTGCAACTGCAACTCCACCGTCTTCCAGTCCACAGGTACGTCTGTCGCGTTCAGGCTGGGTTTCGGGGGGGCTAGGTGCTGGGTGTGAATCAGGGCGGCAGCGCTTTGTGGGGGGGGCGGCGATTTCGGCACCATGCCCACATCCGCTCCCCTTGTTCCCCTCGCAGACACCTGCTACGTGCTCTCCTTCGCTATCATCATGCTGAACACCAGCCTGCACAACCCCAACGTGAAAGATAGGACCACGCTGGAGCGTTTCTTTGCCATGAACCGCGGCATCAATAATGGCGAGGACCTGCCCGACGAGCTGCTGACGGTAACTGCAGGGGGCGTGGCTCCCCCAGACCCCATCCCTCACCTTAATTTACGCCATATGTCACAATGTAGACCAGGTGCAGGCATATCCCATAAAAAAAGGAATTAAAAAAAAACGCATGAAGTGACTCTGCGTCTCCTTTTTGTCACAAACCTACAGAAACTATACGAGAGCATCCAGAGTGAACCTTTCAAAATCCCAGAGGATGATGGGAATGACCTCACTCACACCTTCTTCAACCCTGACCGAGAAGGCTGGCTGCTTAAGATGGGTGAGACGTGGACAGAGTAACGTGACTCTAATTTTCTAAGAAATTGAAAGAGCTAATAAGAGACACGAACAGTCTAGATCAGTGTTTCCCAGCCTAGTCCTCAGGGACTCACAGACAGTCCATGTTTTTGCTCCCTCCCAGCTATTAATAGGGAGCAAAAATGTGGACCAACTGTGGGTCCCTGAGGATCAGGCTGGGACACACTGGTTTAGAGAGAACCATAAACCATATGCCAGAATGTTGTATCATAGAGTGAAAGAGCAACCTGACTGCTGCAGACACCTCCATGAACCGAATGCTAATTTACGGTCTCCCACCCGCTCTCTGAAGGGGGCAGAGTGAAGACCTGGAAGAGGAGGTGGTTCATCCTGACTGACAGCTGCCTCTACTACTTCAGATACACCACGGTGAGTAGCTGGTAACGCACCATAGTCTGGGCTGCTGACAGAGATTCTGTGGCAGGTATCAGGGTGAAGAGCTGACAGTGGTCCACACTCTAAGACGTTCTAGGCTGGATTTCACGGTGACTGTAGAGTCACTGTAATGTTGATTGAAGGTAGGAGGAAGTGAGCTCAGGTACAAAGTTGAGGCAAACAGTCAGGTAGTGCAAAGGCAGGACTAATCGCAAAGGCAGGACTAATTGATTCAGAGTGAATATTGTACTGCTACAGAAGGGTTCTGTGATCCAAAGGGACTCACTGGTCTCCACAGGACACACATCACTTTATTCACTGTAGGACTTTATTTCCTCTCTGTTAGAAGATAAAATATATTTTTGATGAGCAGGGCCATGAGTGTAGGGGCCACGGTTATTTCTGCTGAACGCAGAGCTGAAAAGATTAACATGACTGAGAAAGGCAGCCTTTCCTGCCCTTTCACTGCATGTATATTTTTTTGACATATTAGAATAATAGCACTTCTGCAGCTGCTATCAGCCTCCTGTTCAGCCCGTGTCGGGGCCAGAACAAATCTGACAGGCAGGCCTAAGACTGTCACGGGCAGGGGTTTGTACACCATTGTTGTAAACAGGCAATTAAAAATGTTGATAGAAAACCAAACATAGATAAACTCAATACATGAGCCATTCCAGCTGGGCAGTGTCACGCCTCAGGCAGCCAAAGACACGATACGCCTTAGTCATTCGGCACCTCTGTTCTTACAAATGTGCTTGAATTAGTTCATTTTTAAGTGACGCTTCAACAGGCTGGTCTGTTAGTATCTTTGGTTGTTTATAGACAGTAATTTAGGGGGTGCAGGGTTCATGTAGCTGTTTGAGTCACCCTAAAACTCTCGGGGGTTTCCCTGATAGTCTGCTGCACGCCAACGAGTCCCAGGTTGAGTCAGCAGGCGTGTTGTCATAAGCCGCTAGCTTCTTTCGGGATCTTCCGCTGTTTCCTCGCACCGTCCCCTTTCCTCCATGCTTCCAGCCACCTCGATTTCACACTCATCTTCACAAGAAATTCATACACCATTCAGCCCGTCTGATCTGGCCTTTCCGTCTTCACCGATGACGAACATAGATTTATATCTTGTGGTTTAGCCTATATAATTCCGATATGTAAGTCTTCTAAGAGCAGCACTTGTGATTGCATCATTTTGCGTACTGGAGGTGGTTGGCGGTTGCACTCAATCGTGTTGCTCTAAGTTACAGTGAAATCCTCAAAATTGCTGACTTTTTCCCTACTAGTGCTGCGATTCTGACTGAATTCTGCTTTTCCTTTCTTGGCCTAATTACTTAATTAGTGTCCGCATGCTGTCATATAGTTTTACACGTACGATCTCCACAGGTAAAGCCTAGGCAAAGAATTCCTGTTTACAGTGATCTTCTCATTGTAGTCAGTGCAATGGGACACTCACAGCCAATAAGAAACGCTCTGCGTGTCCCGATCTGTGATTGGGCGGATTGAACAGCTTTCCTTCAGAACAACTCGAACCTCACTTTGGCTTTGGTGTTCTGGTTAGTGGTTGTGATGCTGATGTTCTTCTTATAAATTATGTACACAAAAGAGTCCGTGCAGAGCAGAGTGTGAAGATGATGTGAAGTAACTGCCACAAACAAAAAGACGATCATCTCCTCTTTGAACAAAATCCACACTTTCTTCCTCAGGACAAGAAGCCCAGAGGCATCATTCCCTTGGAGAATCTGTGTGTGAGAAATGTGGAGCACCCCCAGAAACAGGTGTGTGTCTGACCGCCTCCGTGACTGATTCCCCATGATCCAGCGGTTATCGTTCTCAGTATTTCAGTCTTCTCAGAATTACAGTGACAACTTTCATGAGCTAGTAAAAGCGCAATAGTAAATGTCAGCACATTACCTATAGCGTGAGGTAGGCCAATCAGGGGTAAGCAAGCTGAGTCATTTGAAGAGATTTTGACCATTAGCAATATGTCAGTGTGGACTAAGATGCGTGTTGGACTAAGATGCGTGTTGGACTAAGACGCGTGTTGTTTTCAGTACTGCTTGGAGATTTACAATCCCATACAAAAAGGGCAGAAGATCAAGGCTTGTAAGACAGAGACTGATGGCCGAGTCGTTGAGGGGAAGCACCACTCTTACAGATTATGCGCCAGCACAGCCGAGGAGCGAGATGATTGGATCGCATCCATCAGGTGACTGCACACCGCCCTGAAGTCAAAAACACAATGTTTTTGTTTTTCCCCCGGAATAGTTATGCAACGTTTATCATCAGAAATCCAAGCTGAAATAATGGAAAGTTGTGATTGGTCCATCATGTTGGAACCCAGCTGAAAATCATGTCACGTGCCCCGACAGAGCAAGTACTTCCAAGGACCCCTTCTATGACCTGGTAACGGCTCGTAAGCGGAGGGCGCTCAGCATCGTTTCCAGAGACTGAGTATCCAGGAGCCTGGGGAAGGATTAGCCTCAGGTAACAGGACACGGCCAGTCCCGGGACCGTGATGGCCCCTCTACCCAGGACAGACTTTAACTCTTCCTTTTAATGAGCATTGCCTGGTACTAAGCCTTATTCTCTATGCATATTATTTTCCAGTCTTCAAACCCTATTTTCAAGAAAGCAGCATCGTTTTAAGTTCCAAAAACTGATGTAGTGCAGATTTCCACAGACTCCCAGCCAAGCAGGTCTAATTGTTTTTCAGAATAAACCAATCAGAATGACCGGCTGCCAAGGTAGCAAACTAAAGTAATCCTGTTTATCAGCATTGCAGCCCACAGTCTATCACTGACTTTGTGAATGATGCACATATTTAAACATAGATCACTGTTAAATGAAATGCGGTATTAGTTTTTATTTAGTTTGAAATTTTAAATGCTTTTCAAAATGGAAATGTGAATATGGCGCTTTTTTTAAGAGCACGTGGACAGATATTCTGTGCCAGGGGAAGATTGTGCGTGTAGGATGTTTCCTTAATTTAAAGTTTTTTTGTGTAAATATTTACCTTCGACCAATGTAAAAAAATTCAGTTAAATTTACGTTTACAAATGTTTTATTGTGAAATTTGTAAATATATTTAATAAATACACTTTTGTTTGTTAAATATTTCTCTTCAAGTTTTTAAACGTGTAGAACGTTTTTCCGAAGAATGGAATCTTGTCAAACAAACAGGAAGTCAAATAACCAATAATTAAAAGCAAGTGAGATGATCACATTACAAAATTATAATTCTAAAAGAAAAGAAAATCCAGTCAGCATTATGATTTACTAACCACACTGTTTGTCAGTCACAAATAACAGCATTGAAATATACACATGCATGGGGAGCAAAATGCAGAAATGGGTTAGCTTTCAGTTGTGTTATATATAAGCGCAGTTAGCAGAAGCATACTCGGATTTAATGAGAAACGCATCAGAGACCACAGACCTGAAAGTTCAAAAGCTAAGAATGCAAGGAGGAGCTTATCGCTTCAGACAGACCTGCACCAGCCCCGCACAGTAAACACGCATGCGCGCAAGTATCGGTACAGCTGTAGCTTGGCACATGCCCAGCCGATCAGGAAGCGGAGGAAAGACGCCCCAAGACAAGCCGCGGTCCGTCCTGGGTCGTCCTTTGAGGACGGTAATAATTCGGAGAATCAGAGTCACCCGAGGCGAGGTTACAAAGATACATGCTGAGACAATGGAATAAATGAGGTGGTGTTGGTCTCTTATTCAAAAGTTTTTTATAGATTTGTCACATTTAAGACGGAATATAATGCACATACCCGTAGATTTTCCGGATGTGTGGTTATAGCCTTGTAGTTCACGTATCAGCCAGCAGATGGCAGCTACTGGTCATTTTTCCGTGACTTCATTGAATGGTGTCACTGACAGTCTATGGATCTGATGGGGCGAAGCCTTGGAGACTAGCGGATATACGGTCCATCTGATGATTTGATGATGTGACGCAGGATTATCGGCAGAGGGGGGCGGTTAAGATCTTTTTTTGTGAGCATATTGTTTCAGTTCACATTTCAGAGTAAGGCACGTAGCAACTGTAGCGGTTTTATAGAGCTAACGGTTATCAGTCGTGGCCAAAGGTTCTTAAAGCAGCGTGTTGAACAAAGATGGTTATAGATAGAGTCGCTTACACCGCGACCCAGACTGCGTATATGCAGGTTAAGGCTGCTGCCTGTTTAAAACCCGTACACTATTTACCCCCTCAAATACCCCATGTTGGCCCCATCAATAACAGCTCAGCTCCACTTCCTTCCCACCTCCGCTTCCGGTGCGTTTCCGCCGCCCCGTTTTGCTCCCAGCCCGGGTAGATCGAGGGCGATAAGCGAGATGAGACGGGCTGCGCTCAGTCTCACCGCATTGCACAGCACACTACGCCCACACTGCTCGCCCTCGGGCGAGCACATGGTCAGACGCACGGTCTAATTGTTAAGAAAGGATACTTGAGACCGCATATTGTTTGAATCATCAGCCAGTAAGGTACTGACATACCCTGAGCCGCCCCCACGCACTACTATGCCACACGTGAGTTAAATGTCTCTTTCACTATAGGTAGCCTACATACCTTACGCATAGCGTACACGTATATACAGAATCAGACGTTGACAGTTACGGGCGTGGACATCCATCAGCACGCACGGTCAAGCAGCGTGCATCATGGTGAGCAAACGGTTTCGGTTTCTTCTGTTACCTCAGGAAGTTTTAACTTGCTACAGCCGGGTGTACTGAGAGCAAAACTGACTTTACCCATGATATTTCTGTTATTTCTCGATGCCTTCGGTGGTTTCTTAAACGCGACGCCACCTGCTGGAAACTATTCTGCATTGCATTCGCTAGTCAAAGGGCCTTGGTTTGCGTCAGATGAAAATCCGCGTGCGCACACAAGGATGCCAAACAGACTTTTTACCGGAAACCAGTTAAGTACAGTTGTGCGCATAGCATCAAATGATGGAGAATTCAGTCATGGTTTTGCATTGTTAAAAAATGCCAAGATGTTTGATTAATACCCAGATTTATCATCCAAAACAATACTGTCATTTTATATATAATAAAATCAGCTATTTCATATTTTGTTTCATATATTGTTAAATTCATCATAGATCGATGTCATTGTGCAGCATCCAGCAGAAGAATGTTCCAGTATCTGGGAACCCAGTGTCTCGCTCAGAAGTCCTGGTTTAACTGGGGTGTCCCATGTGCATATGTGCTCCTATGTGCTGTTTGTAAACATTAGACTGCCGCCGCCACCCACCCCCCCACCCCCTCAGGATGCGTGAAACATGGCAACATAGCAACCGAATATTTGTCTTGCTACAAAGTTGCCACCTGTAACATGTGATACTGTTGACCTTGTGGACTGCACCACTTTTCAGGGCCGGCGGGGGTGTCTGCCGTCTGTGTGAGTGGAAAAGGGTGCCGCTGTAACATCAGGCCGTCTTTCTACGGGGTGCATGTGGTTCCACGCTGCATATAGTGCCAGACTTCACAGGCAGACACCTGCTCCTGCCTTTTATTCACTGAAGTCTCAGGGGTATCAGGGCTGGACCCCCCATCCCCCCCAACCCCCCTCCCCCCGCTTCTCTTACTCAGGACTGAATGCAAGGCTTCTTCGAGTGCCGCCGACGCCCTTTAAAGCCTGGGGACAGAACAGAGACAGAATGACTGGGGGTTTCCGTGTCCCCGCCGGCGGTAACTCGCCGCGTACCTTCATCCACCACGTTCACCGCCTGCAAGGACACGCTTCTCTGGTTCAGCTTGGAGGGCTTTCTCAGTTTCCCCTTCAGCTGCGCTGGCATCTCTGAGAAAATGACCTTGAAGCCGTCCTCCTCCAGTTCCTCGGAGTCGGCGCTGTCTGGTGCATCCATGTCGGGGGAGGGGTTTGAAGGGGTGGGCGTGTCTTCACCCTCTGCCACTCCATTCTGATTGGTCAACCTCCCCTGCGGGAAGTTCCTGAAGGAGGCATGTGACCTGAGAGCCCTTACTCCACTGGCTGGTGCGGTACCACTGCTATCGACCCCAGGGGAGAATCTGTCATGGTTCTGTTGGTCGACCTCCTGGGGCTCAGGGCAAGTCTCCTCAGTGCCCAGGGCTTCTCTGATCATGGTCAGGTCCTGCAGCGACACTGCCAGGCCCAAACTGCTCCCCACCACCAAGGAGTACTTGGGGTTGTGGTACTTGTGGGCCGGCACCTTGAGCCGAGCCTGGCTGGACTCCTGCAGGAATCGAGAGGCTGGCATCGTCGGGGGCTGCCTGTGGTCCAGCGCAGGCCAGACTGGCATTGGCAGAGCCGGCTTGGCCATGTGGAACTCCTTGTAGAGGTCCACCTGCTGGGAGACGGCGTACAGCTCCCGGAAGTCGGTGTCAAACACGTCGAGCGCCTGGCCTGTCAGCACGGTGACCACGTTCCGGTCCAGGCGAGAGCAGCTCCAGGTGAAGCTGCGACACAGAGCAGCGGTTAGCGGGTCGGCCATCGGCCGGCCGGGCGGGATGCCGCGGGGCACGCCTCCCTCTCACCTGTATGAGCCGAACATCACCTTCTCCCCATCCACCAGCATGTATTTACTGCCCAGGGAGCCAGGGAGGCGCCCCAGCGACAGAGCCAGGCCATAGCCCTGCACGGACCTCAGCCGCATGCCCTGAAAGAGGCACACGCATGGCCGTCAGACCCAGAACGAGTAACTGCAAGGCCGCCTAAACCGCAATGCATCGTCCGTACCACCCGGCACGGCTCAGAAAGGCAGCCCGCCTCCTTGCTGCTCCTCACCCGCAGGTGCGGCGCGGTGACCTGCAGCCGGCTGCACATGTCCAAGAAGTGCGGCACGCCTCTGACCTCAAGAATGACATAGACGGACACGCCCCGCTTGACGATGGCATCCAGCAGGTCCTGGAGGATATGCAGGTCAGTGAGGAGGTCCATGACCACAGCAATCACCTGCAGTGCCCGGGGAAAAGAAGCCATTGGTGAATGGGGGGGGGGGGAGGGGCAGACAGGAAGGTCTTCCTGTAGGAGGCACCTTGTAAGCAGATCCTTACACAAGGCCCAGCAGGTTAGGGATCTGTGCCCTTTACCAGACTCTTGTAGGTTTGAATCTCCTGATCAAGGCCCGCAGCAGATAGCCCTGCACACAGATACGCCAAACAATGAGTAGGAAAGACAGCAGTCAGTCTGGCCCCTAAGGGCCCCCACACACACACACACACACACACACACACACACTTTATACTTGGGAATCACCTTGTGCAACTGGCTTAGCAAGAATGAAAAACTTCCTGGTTCAATTTGGGAAGTTTGATCTCTGATCTGTTGCTTGGTAACTGATGCGTGACTGGTGGAGGCACGCATAACGGCCAGGCCCCATGTGACACCCCCCCCCCCAAGCCAGGCGGGGATTTTGCCAAGTCCAGTTACAGTAAGGTCAGCAGCATAAGCGAGTGTCAGCGTCTTTCACTCTGTTTCCCCCTCCCTCTGTATCTTTCAGTCTCTCTCAATCAAACAGCTCCAACCCAGAAGGGCCCTTTTTTCCTAACAACTGTGATCGGAAACCAAACAAAAAACATCAGCGTGCTATTTACCAAGAAAAAAAGATCAAAGGCACTGTGCAGAAGTTTCCCATGTCACTGCACTGCCAGCACACACTGTGCTTCACTGGCCTACTTACAGGTTATTCACCAATCAGCACCGCTCACCACACCCTAAGTGCAAACCAGCGACTCTCCCTGCCACACAGTGACTAACTGTTGTCTTGCAGAGCGGCGTGTCGCAGCGAGACCCAAACTGTTGTCCACCAGCAGGAGGTGCTGGTCTTGGAGCTTGCAGGGCAGGTTCTCCTGTTACACTCAGTGGGAGAAATAGCTGTTTACAACAGAGCCTGAGGCCCAGCCTCCCCAAGGCATGCAGGCCAATCCACCTGTGGTTATATCGTGCTCTGTGAATCTTCCATCATGCTCTGGGTCTGACCTGGCAGCTCTGGCTAGGAGATCGGTGTTGGTCTGGTTTGAGAGATTAACTTTCCAGATCCATGTGCAAATTGTGCGTGTGTGTGACATGCGAGTGTGTGTGTGTCTATCTAACTTGCCCCAACACCTCTCCATCCTAAAGCCAGTGAATTTCATGTCTTCCAAAACCGTTTATGTACCAATGCGACTGTCACTCTTGTCCTCATTAATTTTGAACAAAACTGAGGAATCTGTTTGTCCCCAACCCTCGTGATCAAAATCACACAATAAGGATTTCCTGCTGCATCAGAATTCCTCCTAGTGTGTATAAAACAGTGTAAAAACAGTATTTGTTAAACAAGCAGTAGCTAGTCAGGGTTTTGGTACAAAGGTCAGGCATAAATGGGATGGACGCAGACCAGCTACGACCTGTCACACCCTAACTCGTGGTGACACGCGGACACGCTCCGGCGACGCTGCACTGCGTCTTAAAAACCTGTCAATAACTCCACATTGTGCAGCTGCTGGTAACACAAAGAGTCCTCATATCGCATCGCTGCTGCGAAAAGAACATTTTAATTAATGTGCCAAACAGGAAAACTAGTTCCACAGTTTCCTCTCCTCATCATAAGCACTGCACATTGCTCAGTGCAGAAACCATGCTATATATCATACAGTATATAGTATATAGCCTAAGTTCACACCTATAAATTGTGAGAGATGTCATCTTTGTAAAGAATATTAAGGCACCTTAGAAAGTATTCCCCCTGAAGGTGGGACAGTATCCAACCACTCCCTGTCAATCCACAACATGCAGCTGATTCAGTGGGGGGGGTTAGCGGAATTTGTTCCACCCGTGTATGGAAACCGTCAATCACACAGATGACAGACGGTGTCTCTATATCACTGATGATGCAGGTAATTCCAAAGTGCTTTAGTTCTAGCAGTGCACCGGGAAGTATAAGTTACTTAACTCCAGGCTGTTGAGCTCCGTTTAGATATTGTATTATGTAAATATAGATTAATGTAAAAGTATGAAAATGTAAATTTGGCGAAGCTGCATCTGCGCGCGTTTAATGCCCGGCAGGTAGGCATCCCGGCCAGCTGCCCATACCTTACTGGACTCCTGGATCATCCTGCGCGCCACCTCTTTAATGTGTGGTCCCCTGTCTTTGGGCGGATGCGTGTGAACCGAGACCCGAGTCGCTCCTCTGTAAATCGCCCCGTCCGCCCAGCCGATGTCCAGAGGCGGCGGCTCCGTGTCCGACAGCTGCGGCCAATAGGTGGAGGGAAGCCCCGAGTGCGTGGGGGAGCCGCATCTCGAATCGTCGCTGTCGCCGGCGTAGGGCTGTAGCGTGTCCTGGATGGTCTTCACCTCCCGGGCCGATAGGAAGTCCTTCGCGTTGTCGTCGCGGAGTTGCATCTTGAAGGCGCCATCGCCATGCCGCAGCAGCTGCTCGATGGCCGCCCGCTGCTCCTCGCTGTAGTAAAACTCGGGTCGCCACTCCGGCACCTTTTCGTTCACATGGCAGTCGTCCAGGATGCCCAGCTGGGATTCGGCCATGGCGGCGCTAGGCCCGGTGAGCGAAGCCGCGGATCTCCTTTACCTGTGTGACTTAGGTCAGCGTGGGGAGAGGGGCGGGGCTAAGCGGCGCTGCTGTCAATCATCCGCCTCACCTGGCAGGTAAGCTTCTCCTTTCAGGAAAAGGGGCGTGGCTATAGGGACGCTGCTGTCAATCATCCGCCTCACCTGGCAGGTAAGCTTCTCTTTCACGAAAGGGGCGTGGCTAAGCGGCGCTACTGTACATAGAGAGAACTAAAGTATTAGTAGACTATATTTATCATTTGCTATCAATCATCTTCTCCGGGATTTATGCACCTGCCGCTGGTTTTGCATAAAACTGTAAAATACAGGTAACCGGTGCGCAAAGTTACGTTTAGTTATTATTATAGTCTAGCGTATTCTTCCACCAATATTTGAATCACAAATAATATTTCAGGCTAATATTTCAGGTATGTCACCCTGAGTTTAAAAAATAAATCACCAGTACACAGAGTACTAATGTCAAGCATTTATTAGTAGGCTATATTTATCATTTGCTGTGGTGAATAAATACACAGACGATTTAAAAATCAGAATTAGGTTTATTGGCCAAGCATGTTCACACACACAGGGGATTGTCTTATCAGTGTCACTTAGTCGACTTGCAGACGACGGTGTTAAACAGCTTATTGCGAAGTAAAATGTACCGTTTCTTTGTGTATTTTAACGTATTTTTCTGTATTTTACATTTTTAAATTTACCATAGGACTGCATAAGATGTTGGAAAATATCTATCATATATTAAATCAGTTATATTACTGATGGAGTGTGAAATGTTAACAGACAGCCATCTGTTTCCTGTTGTTATTTCAGAGTGGGTTTTGCTACCGTTTAAGTTTCATATTTAGAGCTCTGGAAAAAATCAAGAGACCACTGTATTTTAAAAAGTAAATCCTGGTTTAACCCTGGTTCTGCTGGCAGAAGGCTACACTGTGAGACAGGCTGCTTCCAGGATGTTCTGAACTGCAGTACACAAGAACAAGGTGAAGCAGGAGACACTGGGAACGACCAGAATCCAGCCAGGTAGAGGGCGGAAGCAACTTTGTAATGGCAGAGATGATCGTCAGCTTATCCAGCAGCGCCTCATAAATCAGAGGGTGACCTCAAATGACCTTCAGAAGGAATGGGAAACATTAAGTGGTGTGAAGTGCACTGATAGGACAGTTCATATCAGGCTCCTAGAAGCAGATCTGAAGACCCATAAAGCAAGGAAGAAGCCCTTCATTAATCAGAAACAGGGAAGAGCCTGGCTGGAGTTTGCAAAAAAAGTTAATTTTACACAGACCCATAAACTGAGAAATGAGTGAAAGTAAATACTTTGCCGTGGTCTCTAAATTTTTTCCAGAGCTATAGATTAAATGTATTTTGGCAAATGGTTGTAGTTACACAAATGAGAATCTGCTCTGATCCATTGTAAACTGGACCACTGAGCTTCACAAAAGCTTAATTTGTATTTATATTAAAGGTATCACCACTGCAATTTATAGGCCTCATTTGGCTTTGCAAAAAACAACAAAATATGTCAGTATGTACAGCTTCAGTGCCGTTTATCTCTGGCCACCATATCCTTCGTTGTAAGGTTTCAGGAATGAAACCTTATATGTTAACTGTGGTCTTGAAGCAACAACCACCAGCACTGCTCAGATGGGCATGGTGTAGTTGGCTGGGAAGAGGCCGATTCTGCCCTGCAGTCTTCCTTTCCACCACGATGGATCGGACCAGTCGAGAACCTCCAGGATTTCCCCGGCGCAGAAGCCCAGCTCGTCTGCTTCCTCCGCCATGAAGTCATACAGCGCTCTCACTTGCTTGGCAGGCCGCTGGGAATATGCAGCGCACAGGGACGAGGAAAGTTTTTGTGGCAGAAATGTGGGACATAATAACCTTTGTGGGGGGGAGGGACGGTATATAAGGTGGGGGTGAGAGATCACCATTAAAGCTTTGGAAGGGCTGTGTGGTCGGTACCTGTGTCAGTGCCATGGTGTCAGAGGCTCGGCGCGGCACGGGGGCGGGGCCAAATGGGCAGCTCCTCCCCACTGCCCCGATGGTGTGAGCTCTCTCCTCCATATTATTCCTCTTGGGCTGAGAGGGCAGGGAGACATGCACAGGGTTAACTTCAGAAGAAAGAACGCCTCACGAAGGAACAAATCCACCATGTTAGAGACTGCATGATGGATGCTTTTACAAGCGTGGCGGTAGCAGCAGGACAGAATTTCCTCTGCCTATAGTGTTTTATTTATCAGCCTTGCCTGTTCGTGCGTGAAGGTTTATAATTAGTAAACATCATGAGGTGTCTGTATGTTAATGTGCCTGCAGGATGTTTGCTGCTGGAGTGAGTCATCAGAGAGGTGCCCCCGCCTGGCGCTCCCTAACGCAGGCTAGCACAGCCTAGTGCAGCCCAGCACAGCCTAACACAGCCTAATACAGCCTAGCAAAGCTTAATGCAGACTAGTGCAGCATAAAACAGCCTAGCAAAACTTAACACAGCCTAACACAGCCTAGTGTAGCCTAGCAAAGCTTAACGCAGACGAGTGCAGCATTAAACAGCCTAGCAAAGCTTAGTGGGGGGCAGTGTGTGGCTCAGTGGGCTAAACCTGTGTGATTGTAATCACAAGGTTGCTGGTTCAAACCCAGCCTCAGCCTGTCTGTGGGTCCTTGAGCAAGGCCCTTAACTCCCAGCTCCCTGGGTGCCCCAACAGGTGGCTGCCCCTTGCAGACAGCTTGCTCTGCTCTACAAAGAGCAAGTTGAGGGAGGCATAAAAGGAATTTCTCCACGGGGACAATAAAGGATTGATTAATATTATTATTATTAATGCAGGCTAATGGAGCCTAGTGCAGCCTACACAGCCTGGTACAGTCTAGCACAGCCAAATGCAGCCCAACACAGCCTACCACAGCCTAACACAGCCTAGTGCAGCAACCTCCAGCCTGCCAGTGAGTTTTCACAGATGCTTGCTTCGTTTTCACGGCGAAACATTCAATACGCAAGAGGTGACTCCTATGCGGAGGGAGGTGACTCTTGTATGGCGGGAGGTGACTCCTGTGCAGCAGGAGGTGACTCCTGTGTGGCGGGAGGTGTGTGTGCGCGGGGTGAGTGTCCCAGTACCTGCTGAACAGGGGGCATGGCGTCAAAGTTCCTGAAAGACGGGGAGCCTCCGAGGCCGTCGTAGTGGTAACTCCTCCCCTCGGGGCCACTTCCCCTCTTCCCCTGCTGAGAGGGTGGGACAGACCTTACAGACAGATCACTGGCTCTGCATCACCCATTCGCCGTGTGTGAAGTTATGTGCTATTCCATTCTGTCCAGAAAACCCCTATACCGCAGGCTTTCTTGGGTTTCCCGTTTTGGAAATGCTTGGACCAGCGCGGGATGTTACTTTTGGAGCAAAGCGACCCCTTGGGGCCTGTGTGTGTACGCATGCATTCAGCTTCAGTCCCGGGGAGACCTAAGTGCCCCCGCACTGCGCTGACTCCACTCCCTAAAGGTGGCCGCATAATTCAGACCAAATCAATATCTGAATTATCAACATCATTTTAGCAATACGTCGTCATACAAGCACTGATCGTTATTTCAGTGCCCCGTCTCTGCAGGGTCCCAGAGGCAAGTTTTTTCATTTGTTCTGGTCCTGCCCTCTATCCACGATTGGCTGACATAATTGTGGTGCCGCATGGTTGGTCAACAGGACTAATTATGTAGTTGGGGTTAGCTCCACACTTTGCAGCACACCACACATATCTCACACATAGTGCAAATTAATATGTATACAGATATCCTCTACTTGTAAACTTTCAACTTATGAACTTTCAGACTTACAAACGAAAAGGACTGTAAGTCCAAATTGTGTTCACCGGGTTCCCATTTCCTGTCCACAACATCAAATTTTTTCCGCGTGTCAATTCCGCCCAGCACGACTTCTGGCCGCTACTCCCGCCGCGCAGCAGCGTAGCGTGCGTACTCACAACATCCTAGCTCTTTGTACTTCCGTATACCCTTAAATGATGTCGAATAACGACTTACGAACATTTCAAGTTACGAACGGCCGTTCGGAACATAACTCAAGCGTAAGCAGAGGAGTATCTGTGTTTGTATATTTCGATTAATATTGTGACTTTGTGAGTCGTGTAAAGTGTTGGCTTCCCTGTCTGTGCTGCTGCTAGTATTAAATCAACAGCAACTATTAATAAAGAAGGCAAGTTCCATTCTAAATGGCTGTCATCTGCTTTATTAAAATAACTTATGCAATTACCACAATACCTTTAGCCTGCTACACTGAAAGCGTTCTGCGCCCATTAGGTTGTGACGAGACAAAGAATAAACAAGGTGGCCTCATTATAAGTGGGATTGTTCTCGGTGACATGTTTGATTCTGTTGTGTCTGGCCGTCGTTTGTGGCGCGTGGCCACCTTAAGTCACCTGCCGTTAAATCCAAGCGTATGTGCGTGTGGCTGAAACTCCACTAGGGCCCAGCAGGTGGCACTGTGGATTCGCAGGGAGCGGATACTCTCCTACCTGTTGGTGCATGGGCGGCAACGGCTCACTTGGCCTGTCCTCCCTCAGGAAGATCTGGGTCTGCTTGGAGATGGAGGTGGTCTTATAGTACTCCACCAGCTTATTCAGGGAGGTGAACTTCTCCGTCCACAGGAAGTAGCTGCCTTTTTTGTCCTTCATCACTTTGAAATGCTGCACATCACAGTGGTGTCTGTGGGCACACAGATCGCTTTGGGGACAGGTCTGGGTATGTTGGGGCAAAGGGCTCTTTTTCATGCCTCTCTTATTTATACATTCAGGCTCATGATGTGATCAGCCGTTTTTCCACAGTATAGGACCACAGCGTATCAGGTTTTCGTAGGAACACGATAGGCCGCGTATCACATCACAGTAACTTAGCAGATGCAGTTATCCAAAGCAACGTATGATTTTCGAGATCAGGGTCAGACAATCCCGGGGGGAGGGGGGGGGGAGGGGGGCTCAACAGCAAAATGACTCTGCT
>JABFEB020000044.1:9554910-9568185 GCA_019775895.2 Stomatorhinus ivindoensis
GCCCCCCCCCCCACTCCCCCATGGCATGTTTAGGTAATGGAAAAAATAGGTAAACCAGTAACCGTGGCAACAGGGGCCTTGTATTTAGTGGCTGCCTCACCCAGGGTAATATTTCACAGGTTTGGTAGTTTTGTCTCTTTTAAAATTACGTGGTTTGATTTACAACCGACACAGGTTTTCAAAAGAAATGCTCTTTTTGTTTATCGTGTTAAACATTTTGTCTGAGGGTAGATATAAGTGTATAAATGCATGATGGTGTTGGAGCAGCTTAGCAGTAAGACTTGCACCTCCACCACATGTTGCTTCTCGATGGGTGTGGCCTCACCTGCTACAAAGCTGATGGCAGCAGCCCAACTGCAACGACGGGAGCCGGCATCCACCGTGGCCAGCCTATGGGAAGCAAATCTGAAAGTTAGGGGGCGGGGCCTGCAGCATTGAGGGCATTTCCATTCAGATATCCCATGTTTCCAGCCTATAGCTGGGGTCCCGATCCTGTTGCCTCTATAACCACGGAGCACGTGCTGCTATGGTGCGTGAGGGTCCCTTTCCGTTCTGTCTCACTCCTGATCACCCACGTAACACTTCAGCACTGCCCTGAGGCACAGCCTGCCCTGTGGGGCCTCTCTTCATCTGCGAGGAAATGTTTATGCATCCCTTTTTGGCAGAGGGAGACGTATCTACTGATTTCTATCTCAAAATTTGGTGCGGCAAAGCAAGCTAATTGGGGACACTTGCATAAATGTGACAGTGATTCAAGTGCGGCGACCGTCTGACAGGCAGATGGGGCAAATTTCATTAGACAAACAGGGGTGTGGCAGCTGGATCGGACCAGATATCTGCCTGTGTGTGTGAAATTCACGCGCAAAGATGAAACAAGGAAATGGCAACTTGTATAAACGTTTAGATTATTCAGTCTGCATCTGAGATGCTTTAAGGAATATCCCTGCTATGGATGTAACAGAAATGCCTGTTTCCTGCATGCTCTGTGGGGTTTGGGGGTCAGTGCCTGGTGGCTGCAGTTAATCTCCGTTAGGAAATACAGGACCTCACATGTCACAAGCTTGCTCATTCGTATTGTGTTCCTGGCAGTGATCTCACGGCCCGAAAACATCTGCAGAGCCGCATCGATAGCTGAGACTGGGCCACGCTTCCTTCTCTCGGTTCCTCATGCGCATCGTCGAAGCAGAACCCCAGCTCACAGCCCCCACCCTGCCCTGTGGCCGCCTCTGAGGGCACAACTAGACCACGGGGCTGTCGGCTTCATGTTAGGAGGTGGGAAAGGAACTCTCAGGACGCAGAGGTTCAGGGTTAGAGGGCTGATTGTCTGCCTACTGACCAGCGTGGAGCCGATCAGGTCTATAAATTGATATTGAGTTTACATGCAGGTGGCTGGAATGTGGCTCAGCAGGTAAGGCTACGGCGCCTGTGATTGGATGGTGCCTCGTTCGAACGCAGCACCGCACAAGCCCTTAACCCCAATTGCTATGACCTTGTTTTTGCAAAAAGAAAAAATGCTGCTTTGGGTGAAATAAAATAATAATAATAATCAGCTACATGAATGTTATTAAGTGTCATTGATCAGTCAATTAATCCTGCTACTCTAAAGGTTAGTGAGTAAGGTAGCCCCTCCCACCCCGTCTGTATCACAGTATTGCTTATCTGGTTCCGGTCTTTTCCGTCTGGCTCCCGTTCCAGCCTGATAAAAACTGTTCCAATTACCTGAGCTTTAGAAACGGACATTGCCTTCGACAGCATTTTCATCACCTCACATAAAAAACACTTATTCTCATCTTCCTTTATTTTTACCAAATACAGTCCACCGTCAAGTGACTGGCTTTGAGGTCTCAGAACTGATATACTACATGTATCTATTTTGTTGGATATCTATTCAATGTCGGCTACCTTTGCAGGGGACAGAAATATAAAGGAGGGAGATGAAGAAAACTTCTCCCGAGTAGGCCTATCAGGACTGGCTGGCACGGAGCAGGCAGGACGCCTTCCTGCAGAGCGATCGATAGAGGATTTTCTATCGCGAGTGCTCGCTTATTTTCACAAAGACCAGGCTTATCTCTCTCAACCTGTGAACTGCTCCAAACAAGCTCAGCTACACTGCTGGTCGGCAAATCCTTCATAAAGTGAGAGGAGAGGACTTTTCCCTCAGGGCAGGTGATCCTGCGGACATGTAACCAGAGAGATTCCTGAAGCTGGGAAGATGTTTTCTTTCCTGTATAATTGGAAACGGGAAGCAGAGGAGACAAATTAACGTCAGCAGGGGTTGTGCGTGGGTCGCCGTACTGTAAAGGTCACGCTTTCGGGCTTATTTTGCAATAATGCCGGACAACAGTTTAAGTGACGTTGAAATGGAGTTCACGAAAACCGGCTCTATGTCCGAGGCATTCAAGCAAATCATGTGACTCTTGCAAAAAAACAATAGTCATACTATTGAGAATATGAAATACTTGATCTGCAGCATGCTGATTGCATGCTGAACGTCTGACATTTATTGTATAAACTATAAGCATCATATGTTAGCTCTAACACACTGACGGCTGCTATGGAACCAGAAAAGGTGTTTCATTAAGGACCCACATTGAAGTCAGTCTGGTAACGCTGGGATTTTAACTGGTGACCTTCTGATGACAGGCAGGGCGGCGTCCCCCAGTTCACCCCGAAGCTGACAGTCTGAGTGACACTGGCTTGGCAGCTCAGGGTTGGGAAAATCAAGGACGCTGCCTGGAACTCTCTTAGCTGGGCTTGGAAATCAGCTTTCTACTGGCTTTGGGATTAGATATGGAAGCAGAAGTTGTGCTGTAGTCAAGAACCTGAGGATAGAGCTGGACAGCGGGCGGGGCTTCCAGGATGGACCTGTGATTAGCCTGTAGGAGGCAGTGGAGAGCCCTACACAGCAGATATTTTACACAGAATGGCTTTACATACGGGACTGGGCTACATGGCTGCATATCATACAGCAAGTCCCATTATGTACAGGGAGGAGGTCACATGACCCCTCAGTTTCAATCAGATCACGGCCGCTTCCCTTCACAGAGGATTAACCTGCTGTTTATATAATACCGCTGTGGAGCAGATAAGTGGCAGGCAGAGGGTCAGGTCTGTGGCCCGGAAGAGCAGCCTATCAGCGGGCAGCCTTTGAGCGGGCAGCCTATCAGCGGGCAGCCTTTCAGCAGGCAGCCTATCAGCGGGCAGCCTTCCTGGCTCGTCTCTTCCGTCTTCGGTGACCCAGCCATCGTCCAAATTATAACCCGAGTTTAGGAGAGACAGGTGTCCACAGCACACCACAGAGAATTTTATCCCCGCACGATGACAATGGAGAACGCTGGTTCAAGTCTTAAGTAAATAATTATCTTTTTGCTTTACTGAGTAACGGGAAACCGCCAGACAGAGGTCCGTTCACGATGGACAGGCTGTAGCAGGCGTTTCGATGTCGACACGCCAGAGTTTTACTTAAAGGAATTATTATTCTAATAACTGTGAGAGAGGAAAGCCATCTATTCCAGGAAATATGGAGGAATAAAATGTGTGACGGCTCGCTATTTAAATTTTGTGTCTAAATAGCTTGTGGGATTTTTAAGGAACAAAGGCTTGACTTAATGTGTTCCAGAGAGCAGAAGAATCGATTAACCGGCGCGGCTCTCTGCTGTGCCCCTTAAACCGTGTCTAAGAGGACGATCCCAGCGCACCCAGACTGCACGTCTACAATCCACAGGCTGCCTTCCAAGCCTGCATTTCTATCATTCGGCAGAAAATTTAATGCCACTTTAGCAATCCAGCATCTTTGGTATTCACTCGTCGACTGCAGGTAATAAGCTCACCCATCAGAGGGTGGCGTGGGGAGTCAGTAAGCACAAGAAAATGAAGAAAAGGGGAAGTCAAACATGATGAAATAAGAAATATGAGAAGGAGCCGTTTCAAAGCAGGTCAGTAGGATGCAGACTCCAGTCTGCAAAGTGGTCACCTGCGCTGAACCCTGGACGAACTTCACGCAGGCAGCGTGACATTCCACTCTGGCTCAACATAGAGCATCTCCTTCATTGTAATCTAATTACAGAAACGTCTGCTCATAAGAGGGCTGTCGGCCTGTGCACACGGCAACACACGCTGCCTGAAAGAGCAGCGATAACCTCGTCCTGATTACAAGTGCCGCTGCTTGCTAAGGGTCTCAGAATCATCCTCGTGCACGCTGCATGCTAAAGTCTTAGCCAGGCAAAGGAAATCATGCTTAAACGATCTTTATGTTGGCGTAAAACCGTCATGTTCGATATCCTCTGTGTACCGAGGGCTGATAAAGTCACACCAGACCTCCAGCAACCATCCCTGTGGTTTTTGGCTTGACCACTAACACACCTAGTAAGACTAATCAATACCTCATTTAACTTTTAAACTAATTTATTTTATTAATTAAGTGAGCTGGTGGTGACATTTAACAAATTCATGTAATGGCTGAGGTAGCACTGAGGAGAGCTTTGGGGACTGAAGCGTGTTCATCTAGCCGTCTAACAAGATGACGGTAACTTTTTGGAGAGCTGAAGACATCCTTGCTAGTTTTTATTGTCACTCTTAATTTGCAGATGTTCTACTGTTAAATTGTCTCCCCCCCCAGCAAATATACACTTACTACCCTGATATATGGCTTTAAATATTTTCTTTGACCACCTAAGAATTCTGCAATATTATTTATTTTATTATATGGTTTTTGAGCATTTTAATTTGAATAAATTAACACATGATGAATTAATTTTAGATCTGCCACAAGACCTTTTGCAGGGCGTACAGTTTCAGACGTAAAGGTTACTAATATGCAAGACAACCTTTTTTGAAGAAAGCATTTAAAGAAAGCATCTGTGTTTTTTTAACAATGTAGACAAAGCTAAACTTGCATGTTATCTCCATTATTAGTAAACAAGTCATGCGCCTTGATCAAAGGGTGTAGAAAAGCTCATCCTGGTGTGTAGAAAAGCTCAGCCTGGTGTGTAGAGCGATACCTTAAATGCTGGTGCGCCTGACCTTGTCTTCTCACTGGTATCTTCACTAGACAAAGTGCAGTGAATCTTGACTTGCTTTCTGTTCTTTACTGCTCAGCGACACGCTGCTGGCGGCCATGGGCGATGTGCGGGGCGGGAGAACGGTGGACGATCTGTGGATGGTAGCGTTTGGGCTCGCCGCCTCCGGGGGGGAGGGAGATGGGAGCTGTGCGGCAAGCGGGAAGTGAAGCTACATCCAGTGAATGGGGGGGGGGAGGGGACGTGTGACCACATGTTGCGTGGGGTGTGTGAGGCAGACAGTGGCCTGTCGGCTTAATAGAATCTGTCCTCGTACCACTGGGCTGGATCTGGACCAGCAAACTCAGGACTCACTTCTACATATAAGAGATCGGGGGTATGGGGCAGTGACCCACACTGAGCACTGCACAATTCGTTGGCCTGTAACCTCACATGCACACGGGCATGGGGGGGGCATTTTATGGGGATATGATGAAGCGATAAATGCTTTATTTGCCATTTGCAGGAGTACAGGTACATTGAAATGCTCCTCTTTTCCAGCCACACCTCACTCTCAGACTTGGCTTACGGCTCCCGTACTCTATCAGCCTCATTAGTTCACCTGCCATAATACACTACGTACAAAACCGGCATATTTAGTATGCTCGCTTATGGGGGCTAAGTGGACCCCACTGTCCATCACGTCTCCCTGGTTCAGGGTTCAAATCCCCCCACTATGCGGGTCAACACAGCGGTCATGGCATCTCGCAATGACCCACAGCTCAACGTTATTCCGAATATGGGGGGAGGTATCCTACTTCAAATTCTTTTTGCTGCTTTTAATTTATTTTCCCAATCGTACACTGATCTGATCACTAACGTATAACTTAATTGCTACTTTATTTGATCCCTGCCGCATTTACAGGTTTTGCGGTGGTGCTCAGGTGAGAGCCCCAGATCCTCGTGGCCCAGTGACGCCCCCCTTCGGATTTAATCACACTGGGATCGCGGCCGTGAAGCACCCAAGTGTGATAACCCGCTACAGCTCCCCCAAATGCATTAATTAGGAGCACGGGAATACGGCGTCTTAAATATTACGGAAGGTCTATGGGAGGCAATAGTAATAAAAGCGATCAAAAAAAAAATTATTCGCTTGACACCTTCTCAGTTACATTTAAGCCTCCAGAAAAGTACAGCGTTAAAATAATAACACAGGGGTACAATCAATACTGAGCGACGGCTGAAGTACTCACTTACATGCGCCACAAAAAGTGCGATCCCACTGTCGGTAGTTTGAATGAAACTCTCTTTTCGCTTACGCTGGTGTCAGAGGTCCCACGGCGCAGTAAAAGCGTACAAATATATGCAAGTTGACAAATAATACCACAAATGTACAATGAATCAAACAGAAACTATGTATCTGTTTCACGGACACATACAGCCGCTGTATTGCGTCTTTGTAGCGAAGGAGAAAAGTTGAGCAACTATGTGCATATAACCCACCTTATTTGGTTAAGTCGCTACACCCCCTGCCACCGCAATACGCAAGAGTATGCTTAATAAAAATAAAGAACGCCCTCATTCAACACACAGGAAAAAAAAGCCCCAAAAAAATCCCCTTTAACAAGCGACTTCAAAAGGTAACAGAGCCAAATGACTTATATGATAATTTGCAGTACATCCATACATCATTCAGACGTCTTTAAGTGGGATCTTGTAAATTAAGTCCTTATGGCAATAACCGATTGACTGACATGTGGTGTAATCACATACAATGATTTTTTTCAGCGAGAACCATAACCTGTCCTTTCCTCTCCAAAACAGAGCAAGTTTGTTTGAGAAAATAGTCGGTATTGAGTATTCTGTGGTTATAGAGAGAGGATGTAGAAATTAAACTGCAGGTGGTCTGTGTGGCGTGGAAGGGGAGGCAGAGGCCAAGTTACAGGAAGTTAGATGCAACCAGATCAACATGGTGGAAGTTCATGGGTTTCTCTCTCTCTCTCTATTCAGATCCATCCTCATTAATTTTATTCTCTCACACCCACAGAATATATTCTACGTTTCATTTTTGCCAACGTGTTTATTAGACAAAGATGATGACCAAGATCGAAGAGTTCACCCAATGTGGCATACATGCCAGGTGTAACCCACTTGAGTCCATGGCTGGGATTCTGTTGCCCCTTTTCCACTGCAATGGTGCCAGTGCCGATCCCCAATTTGGAACCAGTACCATGTTTTTTTCCACAGAAAAAAAAAATGGCGCCGGTGCCGCAAAATTGGCTCCAAACCGGCACCAAACCTTTGCTGGTCTGGATGAAGCACCTGTGTCGTCATGAGAGGTGGGTGGAGGTACCAAGGCAATGCAAAACAAAGATAATGTTGGAATGTAGGCCGTGGTTTGTGACGTGGGCGCAGTGTTCTCACCCAGTACCCATTGGGCTCTCAAGTCCGTGGAAATGCAGGCCGGTTCTTGCTGGTTCCCAACTTCAGCACCAGCCGAGCACCAGCCCAAGTGCCAGCACTGGTGCCAGTGGAGTGGAAAAGGGGCCTGTGGGTCCTTGGGTCCATGTCTGCACTTTCTGTCAATACCCAGGACTGTCCACTCAGAATGCCTGCTCCGATGCTTTTACACTTACAGAGTAGTTAGCAATAGCAATGATGCAGTGTGTGCAGTGCAGACTGCAGTGGCCACCTACTGGACCTAGTTGGAGGGTAATTCTATGATAGCTATGCACCCAACTGTAGTTGCAGTTGCAGCAACTTTTGCCTGAATCTGCAGAACTCACGCTACCAGCTGCCTGCAATTTATGACCATTTTTTTCATGCACTGCACAGATTACAAGCAACAGTTTGTCAGTCTCGTCGTTGCATGTCGTTGCATGTAGCTGCAGAATTTCTATTGGCTACATTGCTTAAGAAATGAAAGACTGTGATTCCTGGAAATTAAATGGGAACATTTCTGCACAATTATCACCTTCAGTGTTTGATGTGTAGCTGTGGTTCTGCGTTCAGCTGTCCCCGCTTCGCCCCCATCGTCACACGGGATTGAACTGGAGAGGCTGCATTGCCATTTAGATTCTCCTTCAGCCTGGGGATGAAGGTCCATAAACGTCCTCAGAAGGCCACTCCTTTGGAGGTTTCTGCTTGTTAAGAGCTTCAAGAGCTTCAAATCCACATTTGCTTTTATCAGCTACCAGGGGGGCTATAAACAGCAGGTGTGGGGGGGTGGGGGGTGATTCCAGAATTCCAGAAGGCCCCCGAAAATTTGTAATATAATTGCATTGGTCTGGGATGGGGCCCGAACCTCTAGCACCACCCCCCCCCCCCCACCATCGCAGTCCGAGATCCCAGATGCCAGAGAGATAGTCATTCAGCAATTCTGTAACACATGTATGAAACTTTTAGTACTTGTTTTATTTTCACTAGAAAGAGATATTGAATAATAGAGTTTTGTAAATTATTATCACATACACACATGTGAGGACCCTGGGTCAGGTTAAAGAGCGGTTAGGGAACCTGAGGATAAATCTGAAAGTGTAACTAAACAATGTGAAAAATTAACACTGTAACGAGCAAAACCAGTCATGCTGCCAGAGGATGTTTCGCTCTGGAAGAATCAGAGATACGTTGCTTTTTTTAATATTGCCAAACAGACAGATTTTTTTTTCAAATAAATAATTTGTGAACCCATTTTATTGTCTGATATGATCAAGAAAGATTTTTTTTTAATATTTAATTTTAAATATATATTTTTCAAGATGTATATTTTTAACTCAATTAAAATCTATGGTCCTCCGAACCTTTCTCTGGTATAGTCTCGTGTTTTGCATTAAATTTATTAATGAGATTATCGTAATGTGGCTGGAATGAAGGCCAAACGACTGAAGATCATTCAGTAGTCATGTCTCTCGTAGAAGATCTCTTCAGAATTTATGCAGAGTTGCCATGGCTTCCCAGCAAGTACAGCAGTGCTCTGTGGTGCATTGAAGATCATGAAGGAGCACTTTCAACCACACGGCCATTTCCTTGCATATAGCAGCTCCGACCCAAACCGAACTGCGGCAAGCGGCGGAATCTGGCTATAAAGGAGTCTGTCTTTATGTGAAAATGGCAATTCTACCTCTTTCTGGGCATATGTCATTTTCTCTTGCGGCATAGCTAAAGCGTCATAAATGTGGATTGTTTGCCCTCACTTATTTTACACCTTGAACACCATGCTGTATTAGTCTTCCCTTATTTACACCCTGAACACTACATCCTATAAGTCCTCTCTCATTTTTCACTCTGAACATCATGCTTTGTCACTCTTCCTTCATTTTACATGCTGAACATTATCTTCTCTTAATCCTCCCACATTTTTCACTCTGAACACCATGTCTCTCATTTTAAACCTTGAACACTGTGGCCTGTTCGTCCTCTCTTATTTTACACCCTAAACAGCAGGCTTTATTAGATTTGCCATATTTTACACCCTGGGAACTATGTGCTATTCGTCCTCCCTCAATTCCCTCCCTGAACACGATGACCTGTTAGTCCTCCCTCAATTCCCTCCCTGAACACGATGACCTGTTAGTCATCCCTCATTCTGTATTCTCATAATCATGGCCTTTGAGTTATTCCTTATTTTACATTCTTATGATGAGGGAAAAGAAGAGTTGTTTCTGCAGGCGTTCCACTTTAATCGTTGCTGAGATCTACAGTATCCTGTAAGCATTACTCACTGTTAACAGAAGCTCCTCCTTCAGCTTTAACCACAGCTTCCGCGACCTTTTAGATCGGCTAGATTTCTGAGAAAAGCAGCTTAAATTTCTGACTGATCAGATAATGATATAAAGTCACGATTTATGAAAGCCATTGCTTTTGGTAAATATTTTGTCTGTGAATGTTCATTTTGTTTAATATTATCACTTAATTTTCACATCAGATAATCAAGGTATAGTATTTTAATTAGTGCCCTATTAAAGTTATAGTCACATTTTAAAAGGGGCTTCGGGTTTGATTTCATACAGTTCCTCTGGTTCTGGACATTCTTGCTGTAACACCGGCTCTGTCATACATCAAACCCATCATGAGGATTCAGATGCCATTAATTCTCATGCTAAGTGATCTACAAGGAACATGGGGGTGGGTGCTCTCTGTAATGCTGACTATGAATTACCTCAGGAAAATACCTACCTGTATGAGGGGCAGTTTTTGGGCAAAAGCCACAAACACACAAAAATACAGTATGGTTTTATAATGATATCGTAATTGCTTGGTTGCAAGTTTTGACTATAATAGTCACTTGGGTTGCAAGGTCCCTCAGACCTGCTCTGTGCTGGAGGAGAATTTCATTTGGCTAATTTAACAACCTTTGATGTAGCTTGTGGGTCATTAGGGCCCTTAATGATCTCCGTGAAGTTATGAGATGGGAGACAAGTGTGTGTAAGTCTGCCCCCAACTGCCGTCTTCCATTATCAAAACCGAAGTAGTTTAGTAAAGGCGTGAACAGTCGCTTTTGTGATGATGGGAGTTAATGAGTCAAAGGAGCACTGAGTTATCAGAGAGAAAAGAGAGGAATGTGTGGCTGTCGTGTTCCATTCTGCTCCCCTTTTCCTCTGGTTATGTCACAAGGTGGTTTTTCCTGGTTCATAACGTTTTATCTCACTTTCACTTAGAGTCATGGGTGTCACCATTTTGTGGGCGGATATGTGACTGTGCTTAAATGAAATGTTAAAAAAAAGTCCCTGGAAGGCGGGAGCACATTTCACCTCAACCTTGTCCTCTGCTATTCCGTCACCACAGGGGGGGACTGGGGCAGAAAAGGTGCCACCCAAGCACCCAGTAGTGTGAAACACCCCCTTGCTGAGGGGCCATACTCCCAGTGCCCCTTCATGATAGCCCACCCCCTGCCAGTCACGCTCTGCCAGCCAAATCTGTCATCGATATCAGAAGATTTTGGAGGATCCTACACAGGAGTTAGCGCAGTCATCATCCAGGCTTCTTTGTTTCCTCAAGATCTGCTCCCTACCTCCTCAAACACGCCCCTACCAGCAAGGTATAGCTGTGAGCGCCAACAAATCAGCAAGGTATAGCTGTGAGCACCAACCAATCAGCAAGGTATTGCTGTGAGTGCCAACCAATCAGCAAGGTATAGCTGTGAGTTTCAACCAATCAGCTAGGTATAGCTGTGAGCGCCAACCAATCAGCTAGGTATCGCTGTGAGCGCCAACCAATCAGCGAAGTATCGCTGTGAGTGCCAACCAATCAGCGAGGTATAGCTGTGAGCATCAACCAATCAGCAAGATTTAACTGTGAGTGCCAACCAATCAGCAAGGTATCGCTGTGAGCGCCAACCAATCAGCAAAGTATCGCTGTGAGCACCAACCAATCAGTAAGGTATCGCTGTGAGTGCCAACCAATCAGCAAGGCAGTGCTGTGAGCACATCTCCAGTAGGTCATGTTCGAAGAAAAGTAGTAGTACTAAAAAATGGATCTGGAACTGCCTCCGAGGAACTACAATTGGACCCATTTCCTGTGACAGGACCCCGGCAGAAGTTCTTGGTTCTGAGAAAAGCTCCTCAGTGGGAAAGCACTTCATGATTACGACTGGTTTCATGTGGCAAGTCTGATTTTTTAGCTGCCATGTTTTTCCTCAGAGTGATGGTCACAGGCGTAGCCGTCTAGCTGAGAAACCCTGAGTGGATTGCTTTACGCTGGTAATGTGCACCCAGATCTCAGCTAGAGCATCAGCTCCAGGCCTTATTGAGAAACAAGGCTTAATGCTAACATTCTCCACAGGGCGTTTCTCGTAAATCATGAATGATGTGCGACCTCTGGGTCACGATGCGCGTCCAGGTTGTGTGGCGGTGTGCCTCATGGCTGACCATGACCCTGCTTGACTTCACTCTTCAGATGGCGCAGTGCGGAATGACGTCCTTTCATGAGAATAAAGGCAGAAGAGAATAAAAAATCAATATGTGTATTTTTCTCTTCTCAAGGCTGAAAGATGAATCGAAGCGGCACTGAGGAAATGGACGGTTCTTCCACAGTCCTCGGTCGTTTGCTACTCTCCTCCTCGGACCAGTATGATTCACGCAGCCGCTTGTCCCCACTCTGTCATTGTCACACCTCTCAGTTCCCACCCGCCAAGGGGTCGCTGTGTGCCATCGATATTGATCTTGCCCTTAAATCCGTTGAAATCTGAGCAGCGTCACTCTCATTAGCAAACAGAGCTGGCCGAGTTGTCCTCCGCACCCTGACGATGGCGCTGTCCCAGGAGAGGGATATCAGCTCTTTCATCCTGACTGGTGCTTATGCAGAGAGACTCCCTGGTGTCACTTCAGCTGCAGCAGCACAACACACACCTGCTCTAAGGGCGACTCTAACCCCTAAACGCGGCTTCAGTGTCATTCTTGTAGGCTACCAGTCAAAAGATTTTGCACACACTAAGATTTTCTACATTTGCGTGTTACTCATTTACATTTAATAAAACTACAATAAATATTCTTTGGTAACAAATAACAAATTTATAATAGGTTCAACATTTCAGTATCTTTATGAGCAAGAAATTGTCATATCTTTGATTCATCAAAGTAACCTCCTCTAACAGTTATATCAGCAGAGAAAATTCAAGGCATCCTTTTCTACCAGGGACAATAAATACTGCTCCGTTTCATGGGACGAAACAGCCTAGAATTTAACTATGCCATCACATAACCACACACGACCAGTTAATAGGATGTCAGACATACACTGTTACATACTCCTTCCATGTTATAAAGGAAACGTACATTTTCATTTATAGTTGTTCATTCAACTTTCCCATGCTTTACAAGAATGAAAAATGTACAGTTTATCAAATAAATGGGAAAGTGTTGTGTGCAAAGCCTTCACTGGTAATGTGTTCACTGACATCACGTCTCCCCTCCTCAAGCCTCGAATTCTATATGAAATAACTGAGTGTGGACAGCAGAAGATGACAGGAAGTGGTTTAGCCCAGAGTGTGGTAGTGATGGTGCGTGGGGGGGGGGTGTGACGTCCGAAGAGCCTGGGAAGGCCACAGCCCTCATTACTGCAGTTGAAGGTGGAGAAAAGGCCTTTCAGAATAATGCTGCTGTTGAGCCTTCACGTGATGGGGGGGGGGGCATGCGTTAGTGGGGTCAGCTGACACCCCGCTCGCCTTATAGACGCTTGACTGTGGTGGAGAATTTGTTGTGTTTTTATTTTTTTCTATTTTTGCTGATGCCAGTGATTTTTTTTTTTTTATCTTGGCGTGGGCTTGTATTATGGAGGGGGC
>JABFEB020000044.1:9597701-9607783 GCA_019775895.2 Stomatorhinus ivindoensis
CCTCCAGAGTTAAACAGTCTCTCCACTGCGCTTCACAAATGGCCTACTTCCCATTTCAGTCCTGAGGATGTCTCAGGCTGCCCTGCTAAGACCTGGCTGGGTGGCCGGTCCGTCCAGCTCACCGCTGATCCTGTCAAAAGATGCCGGCTTGCTAGTTGTCCGGGTACGAGACCTCTTACCACATCAGCCTCCCAGATACACTTAAAATTAGTCAGACGGGGTAAAGTTTCAGCTGTACTGGCATTTCAGTAACTGGGATCTATTTAATCACTGAATTATCACTGGTAACTGCACTCTGTGGGTATTACACTGCTGGAGGACAGACTGGCACATGAGTGACAGCAACTGCAACATGTGACAGGACAACGGTGCTGAAGAAGGGCTATTTATTAATTTTGATATTTTTTGCCTGCCCTGGGACCGGTTCTACCACGTCAGGGGCCCTAGGTAAAGCTTTGCCTGGAAGGCTCCCCCACCAGGAAAATTAATGATCATTTCACTTCCTCTTTAACGCGGGTAATTTGGGGGTCCGTGGCAACAGTCTATTTTGCCTGTAGTTATAGCTGACCCAGGGCCACCCACAAAACCTGTCTGCCAGGATCCATCCATCCATCCAAAATCACCTGCCCAGGACATCGGATTTCTGCGTTCAGTTTTTCGGACAAGCAGGCAGTACGTGGTATCTGTAGAAGGCTTTCTACAAAATCATTTTGGAACAGCCCTCAAGGAGATTGACTATACCCTGACAAAAACAGGAAACGCCTGTTAAAGCTGTTTTTTTTCAGACCTGTAGGGTTTCCTTACACTCAACTCAAAGAATTTAATGAAAAAATCCTCTCAAATAAGAACTGTTCCATCAGGCAAACTGGCAGAAAAGTCAGCGTGCGTGTGATGAACAGGCGCCTCGCAGAGCAGCCCCTGACTGTTGCTGTGGTATTTTAAGGGCTTCTGTCCAGCCTCTGCGATCGAAGCCTCACCTGCTGGTCGATTGCCACTGCGTCCAGGCCATGATACATGATGTTGACCCATCCGTCCTTGGAAGCCAGCACAAATAAGGACATCAGAGCCTGGGGGGGCGGGGAGGTGGGGGGGTAGAGACACGCGGACGGGGAGGCAGACGGTCACAGCAGACACACACACACACACACACACACACAAAGACAGAGGCGTGTTCAGGGATTCCTCAGCACATACTGGAGCCTCCGGACACACGGGTGCAGACGGCAGAGATGACGTACCTGGCCCAGGTTGTCAAAATTGTACTTGTGATGGACCCACTTGTAATTAGCCAGTAGGCAGTCAGACTTATTGGTGATGTTCTTCACATCTGTGCCCAAACAGTAGAAAAACTTGCCTTTGAAGAGCTGGAAGAGGAAGCAGAATGTACACTTATGGTGTCATGTGACAGGTAGTGTGATGTTGCAGCCCGGGGACTACCTGAAGCTACCTGAAGTTATTCTCTAAGCTGTTTGAGTGAACATAAGCTAAAGTTGAGATCAATCTGGGGGGGGGGGGGGGGTCTCTCACCTGGACCCCTAGGATGCCGAAGATGATGAAGAAAGCGCAGCAGATCAGGACGATGTTGCCGATGGGCTTGAGGGAAGTGATCAGGGTCTCCACCACCAGCTTTAATCCCGGAGCTCGGCTTATCACCCTGGAGGCAGGCAGACGGCAGCTTTCCGTGAGCTTCAGCAGGTTAGCGGGAGGCGCAGAGGGTTTAGGGATCGGCCCGCAATTCTCATGCTGACCTGAGGGGGCGTAGTGTGCGGAGCAGCCTGAGAACTCGCAGCACACCCAGGATCTTGGCCCCACCAGCCATGGAGACCACGATGTCGACGAGGGACACGAAGACCAGGAAGCAGTCCAGCACGTTCCAGCTGCTGCGTAAGTAGGCCTGCTCCCCCAGGTACAGGCCCATGGACACCACCTGCGGGGCCGGGTGGGGGGGGGGTGATATAATGATATAGGCCAGCTTCTCTGCTACGTTCCCCTCCTTTGTTTACCTGCACGTGTGTGCACCTGTAGGGCCGTGGAGCGTGATTCCGAGTGTGAGGGAACATGCGAGATGGCGTCCATCATCAAAGACTAGTCCATCCATCCAGCGCACTATACTCTACGGCAAGGTCCCGACAGGTCCATCTCTTCTTCTCACGGTTAGTTAATTATTGATTCCATTGCATAATTGATGAAGGAATTGTGTCAAAAGCTCGCAGTCGCCTAGACAGTGTATGGTTATGATGGACTGCTTCTGAAAGGGGAAGCTTTGATTAATTAAGATAATTGCTTAATCGTTCGTGTAGAGCAAGAAGGGGTGGGAGGGGGGTCTTAATCCACTTTGCTCCAGTGACAAGAAGCCAGGCGTTTTTGGGGAAAATGAGAGGCCAGGATAGAAAATAGGTGTCAGGAAGTGCACATCCCTGCTAAGATACCAGGCCATGCATACAGGGCCACTGCTCTCAGGGACAGGAAGTGCATATGCTGACCAATCAGGAGTGACCTTTAACTTCATTCATAGAATGTGATGTCCAGCTTCCAGAATCCACACTACTATAATAGTGCTAGTGTTGAGTCCATTCATTAGAGTAACACTGGGGCAGCGCTCACCCCTTAGTGTGAGGACAGCAGGGGAGTGAGAAAGAGTGTCCTACCTTGAGGGTCATCTCCCCCACGAAGATGATGGTAAAGATGTAGTTGGAGATGGTGAGCAGAAGTCTTTCCTGGGGAGAAGAGGCGGTGGTGGGAATACAGGGTGAGCTGAGAGCACAGCGATCATCACCGCCCAGTCCCAACACTACCCACAATGCCCCAGTCTCACCAGGCTGCCCTGGTGGATCTTGGGCCTCTCCAGCGCTACGGTGATGCAGTTGGAGAAGATGATGCCCAGAACTACATAGTCGAACAGCTTGTGCGCGATCACCGACTGGCAGAGCAACCGGAACCTGTGTGGAGACGGCAGGAGAGCTCTCTGTTACCATTTATCATGGCTGACAGCCGTGCAGTTATGATATACGTTTGTGCTTTTATTCATCCCCATCTGAGACAAACCAGAGGCAGCCAGAAGTGGCCAGGCAAGGGTTAATATAGCCGGCACTTTACAGGAGCCAGTTCAAAGCAGATCAGGATTATCCGCTGCGGCAGCTAGGAGGCTGTTTGTCTTACAGCCTTTTGAAGATGTGATCATTTCACGGAACAAAGGGGAACGTTCAAATCCCACAGCGGATGACAGAGGACTGCACCATAATTAACGGCCTGCTTAAAACTCCTTATACCGATGACAAAGCTTTCTTCCCTAAAAGTCGCCGGAAGCATAAGTACCCACATTATGGACGAACGTGTGACGGTGAGACGGCAGGAGCCCGACATTCCCTTAGACAGCTGGTTATCTCTTCCGGCTCCAGCAGGAGATCAACACAGCAGCCAAGTTACTTTATAAATGAATGAGGAAACGTTTCCCCTGTTGATCAGCATAGCTGACAATAGAGTCTAGGCTAGTCCATCTGCCTTACAAAATGCTCACTTAGTTTGGGATAGTATTCGACTGTATGTCTGCACATTTTAGTCCTCGATTGTGGATCACATTAGAGGTTGAAGCTCCATGTATTACAAAGCATCATACGACCTATTGTGTACCCCGTGTAACATCAAAGATGCATGAGGAACCAGCAGGAGACATTCTATTGGTCCATCAGGAGCCTTGTCAATATGGACACGTAGTAATACTGGGACATACTGAGACACTCTTACACAAATCAGGCACTGAAGATCTTTATGTCTTGAGGAGACAAAAAAAAAAAAATAATAATATGTGAGGGGAAAGATGAAAATTGTGAAAGGTCCTTGCAGTTTCTTTAAGAAATTTATGAATTAATGTCTTGATTGATCATTTTATATATTTATTTTCCAGTGGTATTGATCTTAATCCTCAGCAGAGTACAGAAGCCATACATGGTGTTCTGCTGGATCAAAAGGTTGTGCTCTGTCAGAACCTCAGAGCCGCATGCTTTGATGTGACATTGGCCATATTTTTTACACATCTTCTGTATGTCAGGAAGAGGGCGGAGGCGTGACTGACTTGTTCTGAGGGGAGAAGAGATAGACAGACCAGTCTTCCCTGGCCTCGCACCAGTCCGGCCTGTACACCTCCATCATCTTCTGTACCCGGAAGCACAGGCTCTGTGGGTGAGGAGGCAGATGCCCCAGTGACTGCTCGGCCCTGCTGGGCACACGGTCCAACACGCACATTGAAATCCCTCCTAATTGCCCTCATTAGAACAAATGCTTTAACCCCTTCCCACTAATGACTTTCAAGGTTACAGATTCTAGCAGCAAACAGTAACCGAATTCAGCATCAGATTTTAAATAAGCAAACGCTGCTCCGGACCGACTGGAATGATGATCTTGCTGTAATATGCTCATTATCTCCAGCCTGCCTCGCTTAAAAAAAAACCGTAACACACAGAGGAGTTATCGCGAATGAAACCCCGAAACAAATTACATTCTGCTGAATCTCTTTGTAAGAGAAAAAGCTGTAGTAATGCTACTGTTTTCTGACAAGTGTAATTATGTTAATGAATGATAGTTGTGGGTATTCAGCCATCTTTTGGGCTGGAAGTTTACAAAGTTTGCAGCTGCGAGGCGAGAAAGTGGAAGCGGGATGGAATGACGGCAAGGCTGAGCTGCAGCTCTACATGGATGGTCAGGCGGGGCCTGTGAGCGCTCCGGACGGCCGACGGCGGCCCCACTCACGTAGTCGATCTCCTCGTCGAGCTCCTCCCTCTCCGCGCGGGTGCTGACCTGCGGGTAGACCTCCCCTAGGAGCTGGGGGGTGGGGCTAGGCGCCCTGCCGTTGCAGTCCTGGTGCTCCCCCGGTAGCCCGGACCTCGGCACTGCCCCCAAAAGGCTCCTGTGTGCCAGGGGGTTGAGGGGCCGCACGGCGGGCACCTGCAGAAGCTCGGGCAGCTCCAGGGAGAGGGCTCGGCGGTCCCGGCAGGGGGCGAAACGGCGGGATAGCGAGGGGGGCGGCGGCGGGGGCGGCGGCGGGGGCGGCGGCGGGGGCGGCGACAGCAGGGATTCATGCTCCCCAGGGACGGAATGGGGGCCACGGGCTCGCAGGCTGCTGCTCCCCATCCCCCGAGAAGAGCGGCCCAGGCTGTTCCAGCTCGACCTCCGGGTCCACGCCGAATGCGGGTGAGGGCGCCCCCAGTTGTGGTAGAGGGGTGTGCTGTGGCCGGAGCACTGCACTCACGAAGAGAGAACAAAGGGAATCCACAAAAGGTACAGCTTGTCCGGTATGAGATCCATCCATCCATCCGTCCATCCATCTTTCAGTCTCTTATCCAGTACAGGTTCAGAGGACCTGGAGCCTATAGCAGCCTAGCGGGGGTACACCCTGGACTGGATGCCAGGCCATCGCAGGCCTCATGCTCACATAGAATCATACACAGAGCAGTGTTTCCCAGTCTGGTCCTCAAGGACCCACAGACATTTTCGCTCCCTCCCAGCTCCCTGCCAGACAGTCCACATTTTCACTCCCCCCCCCAGACAGTCTATATTTTTGCTCCCACCTAGCTCCCTTTCATCTGTCTTTACCTTTCACTTCCAGCATGTTTGCTAATGCAGACTCGGGCTAAATGGTTTGAAATGAGGGGCGTTGAAATGGGGACGTTACTGTGAAGGGGGTGTAAAGTGCAGTGACATCATGGCATAGACCTCACCCAGAGGTCTTTATCACAGGCTCAGTTCCTGCCTGGGAAGTAACTTGGACGTTTTCAGTTGGTAACTCCTATGTTGTTTCAGACAGGGAGGCTGTAATTAAGGCAGGGAGGGTGTAATTATGCTCCTCTCCTCGGTTACCTGAAGGGATAATATGCTTGAAAGGTCATGCATTCGCTGATTTACACCCACTCTCTCCTGCAGACGGCACAGCGGCTGGCCCAGCACAGCGCAGTGTGCCACAGCAGACGCCTTAGCACAGTGGACAGCACAGCAAACGGCACAGCACAGCACAATGCATCACACAGATGACTCAGCACAGCGCAGTCTGTCACAGCAGACGGCTCAGCACAGCAGACAGTTCAGCACTGTGCAGTGTCTCATAGCAGTGCCTGCCTCCTGACCAGGCCTGTGCTCACCAGCAAGCGTGGCTCCATGTTGCCTTTGCTCAGAGAGACTAAGCTGCTCTTCCTAGAGCCCAGGGCCAGGCTGGGCCACTCCGCCTGGTGTGCACAGTGGACGGCGCAGTTCAGCAGACAGTTCATCACAGCACAATGTGTCCCAATATTCATCACAACACAGCAGATGTCTGAGTACTGTGCAATTTGTCACAGTGGATGGCTCATCACAGCATACAGCGCAGCACAGCACAGTGTGTGACAGCAGACAGCTCAGCACAGCACAACAGACAGCATAGCTCAGCTCAGTATGTCACACTGGATGGCACAGCACTGCAGACAGCTCAGCACAGCACAACAGACAGCATAGCTCAGCTCAGTATGTCACACTGGATGGCACAGCACTGCAGACAGCGCAGTGTGTCACAGCAGCAGCCGCCCTCGGCCAGTGCTCACCAACGAGTGCTGCTCCCAACCGCCTTTGCCCAGAGAGGCTACGCTGCTCTTCCGGGAGCCCAGGGCCAGACTGGGCCGCTCTGCCTGGCACGGCCCCTTGGCAGGGGCAGCTGGAGTCACGTCCAGGTGTCCATTGGGGGTAAGAGTGCAGATCTTTGGGTCTGGAAGACCGGGGGGGGGGGGGGATGTTTCAGTGACAAAAATACTCTGGCTGTGTGGCTTTCTCACACATAGGGTCTGTTTTTTGCTTATGCCGCAGAAAACAGAAAGAGCCCACGGATTTCTGTTATTGAACTTCCACACTAATGCATGCTTGGGAGCACTGAATGGCACAATATACTGGAATCGATTAAACTGGCGCAAGAAAAGGAGATTTTTTAATTCTCGAAAGCGAGTTTTGGACAATGGCATTTGGAAGCTTCATTAAGTTAAAAGAAGAATCTCCTTGGGCTGCAGTTCAGAATCTAGTGATGGGAGTGACGTATGAAGCTGCACGAAGCAGCGACACTTATTAATCCAGCCTCCGGAGTCGTGATGGTTCCCTTGTTACCCAGGAGAGCAAAGCAGCCACTCAGAGAAGCCGTTCTCCGGCCTTGGAGCGCTTCACACTGCACTTTCCCGGGCTGAGCGAGGTGGCGTCCGCAGAGACAGCGGCACGCATGTTTATTGTCCTCGTTAACCTTAACTGAGAGGTCCACAGCAGCATGTCATGCTACTAAACGGTGACATTAATCACAAATCTCTCAGGGAAGGAGAGGAATGTCCTGATGTCGCTTACACATCTGTCAGGCGGGGAGGCGGGGAGACTACCTGAGAGGTGGAGAGAATCTCTTCTTTTTTCTGTCTCCTCAAAGTTGGAAGAAGATTTGTCGTCCTCAGAATATGACCGATTGGCATCGCCCTGTGAAGACGGGAGAGACAGACAAGAGGAGAGGAGGAGAGATGGAAAGAAGAGAAGGAGAGGAGACCAGGAGGAGAGGAGGACAGGAGAGTAAGACAGGAGAAGAGGACAGGAAGAGAGGAGGAGAGTAGGATAGGAGAACAGTAGGAGAAGGACAGGGGAGAAGGAAGAGAGGAGGACAGAAAGAGTGGAGGACAGGAGATGAGGAGCAGAGGAGGACAGAGGAAGAGTAGGAGAGGACAGGAGGAGGACAGGAGGGTGTGAGAGACCATCAATGTTTGGCTCTAACTCTGTGAGCTTGTAAAAATGACGCCTGTACCATGAACCGTAAGGACAAATGGTGCTACCATATCTGCATATTTTTGTATTTTTATATTATAAATATTTACATTTTATTTATATTTTATATAATAAATACTGCATATTTTTATGTTATAAATATCTGCGCATTATTTACTTTTCTGTTTTCTTCCCTTATTATTCCATGTCTGTTTTTCAGGATATTCTATTTCTGTACAGTGTACTTTTTGATTTCTTTACACCGTGTTAATTTGTTTGCACTATGCATATCGTCATTGCACTCTGCGTATCGTCACCGCACTCTGCGTATCGTCACTGCACTCTATGTATCGTCACTGCAAAATGCTTATCGCCACTGCACTCTGTGTATATCTGTCTATGATAATACGAAGCTTTTTTATCTTATTTTCTGGACGTTACGGATTATCCATGGCACTCGTGTGTGTTTCTATTTAGTGATGATGGCGAGTCACATGTATGAATCCCTATTGGGCGAGGCATGCGTGGCCGCTGGTCACATGACCGCCCACACCTCTGCCTGGAAGCCCTCCACCAAGATGGCCACCAGCAGGTTGAAGAGCACGTAGTTGCCGAAGGTCATGAGGGCCACGAAGTAGAGGGCGGCCCAGGGGGAGGTGGAGGCCATGCCGTTGTAGAGCACCATGTTCCAGTCCTCCTGGGTCAGGATCTGCGGGCGCACACCCAGACAGGTCCAGGCTGTAAGCCCTGACGGGGAACCACACGTAGGCGGAGCAGCATAAGGGGACGACGCCGGGCAGCTCACCTGGAACACGGTGACGATGGCCCACAGCAGCGAGTCGAAGTTCTTCCTGTCGGGAACCGTGTCACCCGCTTCGGTCCTCAGGCTGAATTTACACCCAAAGATGTGCATTCCCAGGATGCTGCGGGTCACATCACCACCGGAGGGATTAACGCATTCGTGAATTTACTTTTCGGAAAAGGACCCTGTGTGCCAGCCAGCGGGGTTGCCAGATGGTGTTTGCTGAGCCACCGCGTAGCGTCTAAGTCGGGTAAATATTACGGCGGCGAGATAAAGGGTCAGCGGTGGGGGCCATTTTGTACAAATCTCCCGTTTTCAGTTAATCACGATCAGCTTTGCTGTTGCCAGAGGAAAAAGGGCAGAGTTTGAGTACGCTGGATGCACATGGGACATGCGTTTGGCTGGAATTAATCTGGCTGCTGCTGGAGATGGAATGCATGAGCTCCGGCCCTCAGGAAAGACGGACAGTCCCAGGGTGCAACGGGAGAAGACAGATCAGATCTGTTTATTAAGGCGTCACACAGCCCTGACAGAACCCTGCATACTGGGGGCACTTAAGGATCATCAGTCTAGCACACTCAGGCTGACAGTCGGCTGGAACACACACCTGAAGATGAAGATGAAGAGCATGAGGAGCATGCAGAAGGTGGCCACGTTGTCCATGGTCTTCATCAGCACCACCAGCTGGCGCCGTAGAGCCGGCATGAAGCGGACCAACTTGATGACCCGTAGGAGGCGGAAGGTCCGGAGCACGGACAGGCCACCGTCAGCTTGGCCCACAATCTCACACACGCTGGGGGCGGGGGACAGGGGACACAGGGGACACAGCCATGATGGTCGGCACCACCTCCCCAGAGAACTTCACCCGCCCCACCCCCAACCCCTGACCCCTGACCCTGAACCCAAACCTGATGATGACGATGATGCCGTCGAAGATGTTGTAGGGGTTACGCAGGTAGCTGAAGAAGCCGAAGGCAGTGAGCTTCAGGATCATCTCCAGTGTGAACATGCTGGTGAAGACGATGTTGCTGATCTCCAAGACGTTGGTTAATTCATCTGGCTGGAGGTATCACAGAGAGATGGAAGCGAATTAGCGGTAGCATGATGCTGCATATCTAGCGGGGGATGGTAAAAAGGAATAAATGAAGGAGACCTCAGGATACCATCAGGCTTCAACTGAGCGTGAGATGCACCCTGTAGCAGGACAGCAGAAGCAGACTCCCATGACAGAAACCAGCTAATGATCAAGCTCATGGAGCTGACAGCATCTACTGACAAGGGCTCTCTCTCCATCTTCTGGAAAATACATTCTGGTCTCCTTTGTTCCTCGGCCCGATTAACAAGCCGGCTGTTGCTCCATGATCAATTGCCCCTCTATCGATCATCTGAGGCTCCTTCTCCGCATAGGACTGCATCGGCCACAGTGGCATTCAAAGCGGCAGAGTATTGACACGACTATCAGCACTACTAAATATAGGCGACTACACATCTTACAAATAAGCATCATTGTCTCTGCCCCCCCCCCCCCCTTCCA
>JABFEB020000044.1:9607883-9619911 GCA_019775895.2 Stomatorhinus ivindoensis
TCCTCACCCCGCCCGGCCGAGGGAAACCTCATCATTATTAAGATCTGGCTTCATGCTGCACTTCAGCCCAAAGTCCAGAAAAGCAGACATGGTGAAATGCCCAAATTAATGGCACAAATAGTGTGCCAGTCATGCCCCTACCTGTTTGTTTTTCATGAAAGAGATTTTTACAGAATCTTTTGCACAGCCTGAATTAGAAACAACAAATACCTGCCAGACGTCCTGGGTGAAAATCGGGAGGACGTGGTGCTCTCACTGCGCTGGATCTCTCATTAAGCTGGATTTAGCTTAATGTCATCATGCAACTGCTGCTAAGCACATTTTTACATTTTGTTTGGGTGTGCAGCTCATCTGATGGTTTGTTGACAACTAACTCAAAACACCAGGAAGTCACATGGAGAAACTCACAGGCATCATCACCGGGGTCCCTCAGTGAGGAATAAGGTCATAATCAGCATGTTGCTTGGGTCCTGGGAGAGGGATGGGGGTCAGGATGTCCCTTGACAAACGGTCAGTTAACACAATGAGGGTCTGAATGAAGATGTTCCTGCTAAGGGCCCTGGATCCGAACCCAGACAAGGCGGCGTGCGGCTATGCATGTGAAGGATCTATGCTCTTGCTTGGAAGGTTCCGAGGCTAACAGAGTAATCATATCACTGTTGCCCCCATGGATAAAGCCTCTAACTCCATAAATTGCTCAGGCCTGTTGGGGAAAAGTCCGACCCTAGATCCTGACCCTGAGAATTTGCTCTTATGTGTGCCTAAGACGGGATACGTGAAAACCGATGCATTCCTGTGCACCTCGACTTACTGTTGCGCAAATGGCACCTAAAAGATCTGATTAGACAGCCAACTTAACAGAAAATAAAATGCTTCATTAATTTCATGAGCGTTTACATTGTATGGGTGCGGTGCCCCTAGTGGTGACAGATAAAGGTGCGTCTTAATAATCATCCAATGGCAGCGAAACTCTAAAACATCAAGCCTCACAATGCTTACGATGAATTACATAAACAGCAAACATCTACACGTGACAACCCATCAGATAAAATCCACACAGGGTGCAGCAGTTGTGTCTACAGATTTATCTAGAGGTTGCGGCTTATGAGGCCAGAGTGAATCCCCTACAACTGAAACCTGCCAATGCCGTCGTTTAGGTATAATCAACACCAAACCCAGACCTAATCTAGTCACATGCAGGCCTGAACCCACAAAGCGCGGGAGGTCTAACAGCTGATCACAGCTGGGCTACATGTGCAGGGGGGCACTTACCATAAAAAGAATCAGATTTTTCCGATTGCTTCTGTACAGCCACCATTCAGCTCCATCATAGCCACCCAGACCAAAAATAGTAGTTTCGATTTTCACTATGACTCACTGTATGCAAATTTGCCTTTTATTTTATAACCACAAAAGTAACAAAACACTTAACTTTTCTGCCAGAAATAAGCAGAATAATGCAGGGGGACTTTCACAGAGCACGTGAGGAGAACAACATGCCTGTTTGTACTCTTATGTTTCATCGCTCACAAGGTCCAAAAGTAAGGAGCCCCTGAAGGGACATAGGTGATTAATTTTTTTATTTTTTGCACACCAGATACGGTAAAAAAAAAAAAAACTTTTAATCACCTATGTCCCTTTAGGGGCTCCGTAATTATGGACCTTGTGTTATTATTAAAGGTAGTTAACTCAGTAGTCTTGTAGTAATATTTGTCTGTTGTATTTCTGCATGACTTTGCAATGTTATTTAAGTGGAACTCAAATGTTTAAACTGATGAGGGAATCATAGGGGGCCCAGAACAGATCAGGGTAGTTAATATGCTAATTAATCAATAAGGTCTGATTATGTTTTTGCACCGGGTCGCTGCTGAGAACTGCCACTCCCCTTCCGCACTGGGGCAGCCGTCTGCTGCCTGAATATAATCCTGTCTTCTGTCCTCTTCCTATGGTAATTCTTGTGCTAATTACGCAAAACTGGGAATGCTCTACTTTTTTCACTGGAGTCTGTTTTAAGAGATTTGGCTGTGGGGGCGGAGGGGTGTCAGCACATCAAGACAGATGCCCACGTTAAGTCACCTGCACAGGACACTGAGGAGTTCATGTCCCATGTGATCACTGATGAGCGGCGCTCTGTTTAGCGATATGCTAACGCTAGGATTTTGCTAACGCTAGGGCAAGAAACCTTGAGATTTGGAGATCTAATTGTTCTCCCTAAGCTAACAGGAGCAGGAGTGTCAATGGGAGTCATGGGTACGAGACTGCAAGCACAAGATGACAGGGAAGCCCTCGCGTACAGCCTAGTGAAACCAAATTCAAGGTCAGTCACGCTGGAGCTTTGGATCTGCAGCTAATACAATTTCGAGATTTCTGTTTGATACAGAACATTGCCTGAATCTGAAGATTCTGTATGTGCTTTATAATGGTGCACTGTTTGTCTGTATGATGGAAAGCTGCCATCAGCAAACAGCGGCTCCGGAGCCTGACAACAGAAATAATAAAGTAAAGCTGGAATTTTAAGTGCATTTACTGACATGCCCTGTGATTAATTCTGTTCCTCTGTCCACAGTCTGCTATGGCCTCTGACCACTGCCAAGCCAACTGTATTTCCCACAAATGGATGGATGAATTTATTGACACATGATAGATCAGTAGTTATTAATGACTTTCCAACAAATCGAGCAACTTCGAGTTCCTGCAGTGGTGTGACTAAGTGCCTTACATTGGCAGCAACAGCAACATAAGGTATTTGATTCTTCTGGAAGGAACTTCAGGCTTGTAAATGGTAAATGGACTGCATTTATATAGCGCTTTTCTACTCCTACGAGTACTCAAAGCACTTTACAATTCATGCCTCACATTCAACCATCCACACACACACTCACACACCAGTAGCAGAGGCTGCCATACAAGACACCAACCTGCATACCGGGAGCAATTTGGGGTTCAGTGTCTTGCTCAAGAACACTTTGATGGGGTCAGGAGGAACCTGTAGTATCTACAGGGAGGGGTTTACATTCACACTGAGAAGGTTTTACGCCGAGTGTCATCTCGGCAGGAGAAGATGCGCTGATTACCTGGTCGTGGTGCTCGATGCCCATGCTGATAGTGTTGATGAGGATTGCTATCATAATGCCTCTGTTGAAGTACTTGCTCTCCACGATGCTCCACAAGTTGACTCGCGTGTGGCTCCACAGCGCCCTGCACCAACCCCAGCAGCTCATCCTCTTCCTCCTGCCCGCCTCGTGCTCCACGGCCCCATCTGCCCCCTCGTCCTCCTCCAGGTGGTTGCTATACCCATCTGTCTCTTCCGTGGCTCTGTCCTCCTCCTCCTCATTGGCTGATCCCCCCAGAGCCCCGGTCGCTTCCCTGACAGACAGAGCCATCCTGCAATCTGGGCAGTCCTCAGTCATGGGCACGACTGAGAGGGCGGGGGGGCTCCCGGTAGGGCCAGCGCTGTTCTCCGGCTTGCTGTGGCGTGGGCAGCGTGCTACGAGATCACATGGAGGGAAACAGAGACAGGAGAGAGACGGAGAATCTGGTCAGTGTGTGCCATCATAGACTCCCCCAAATATGCAAACTAAGCAATTTAGCTGCTTGCCCCCCCCAACACAAAGCCCATCTCTAACTCCAACAATCCACTCACTCTGATGGGGGTGGTGATGTCTGTCTCCGCCGTTGATGCTGGTTCCGGCTTCTGGCCTTCCTGCCCGCACTCTGCTCCCCCCTGGTGGCTGAGAACGGCCACGCAGGGTGCTGTAGAGGGCGGCGGAGCGGCGGCGCGCCTTACGCAACACGTGGCACACGTACTGGAACATCTCCTCGTAGCAGTCGCCTGGTTCGGCCATGCTGGCCAGGGTGCTGGAGGACAGGCAGCGCGCTCGCTGCTCCTGCATCAGCTGGTGCTCCCGCTGCTTGGTCTCTGAGAACTGGGTGGCGATGACCACTAGGCACAGGTTGATCATGAAGAAGGAGCCAATCTGTGGAGGGGGAGGGGTGAAGCACTTCAGCAATAATATGGCACTCAGCACGCACTGAAATCACCCTGGGGTCGGTGACGGGCAAGAGAGACCCACACTATCCCTGAGCATTATTAGTCTCCTTTCTCTGTGCCCCTCTACTCTGATGTGAATAGCTCACCATTAAGCACGTCCCCCACCAGCACGCTGATCTCGAGATCTTAATAGGAAAATCATTCCCTGCGGTTTACAAGGCGGCACATTTGCTAGCGTGCAAGCGGAGATAATGCGCTCATCGCAATCGCCGCTTTGCTTTTCACAGAGGCTGACATGCACGATACAAAGCCGGCGCGAGGCCGCTGGTTTAATTGCCGCGTAACAGATTTCATCTCCTGTCGGAGGAGCCTAATATCTTCATTTCTTTCCATTCGCTTCAGGGAGAAACGGATGTAGAGCTTCTCTGCGAATCAGCAGCAGCTCTGCAGGAAGATTTCTGGTTCCCACTTAAAATGAAAGGCAATTCATTCGGAGTTTGAATGTCTTCAAATTGCAATTTCAGATAGCCTCAGTATGCTGTAGAATAAGCTGGCATAGTCAACACAGAACAACACACAGAGGTGCTGGAACTTATCGTCGTTCACGTGGAGGCATTCAATCATGTGCATCACTGCTTATGTAGATGGGTTTAATCGCTGTTAATTGATTAATGAATGAAACTAATCTTTGCTTTACTGCCACAGTTTTTGGCAATAACACTTATCAGTAATGGGTTCTTTCTCAATATGTGTGCTTGACCGTACTTATGTTCCAGTTCCAGTACTCAAGAACAGAAGTACAGACGGCGGCCAAAAACCCCGGATGTCGTTCTCGTTCCGCCCCAAATATCAAGGATGCATCAGCAAACGAGCACGATCCCATGATTCTCTGCGCCCCAGGTTTCGTTCTTGGGAGGCAAGATAGCAAGGCCAGTCTTGCCAAGAGCACAAGTATGACCTTTGCGCTCTTGGTGCTGAGAAGCAGCCCCAGTTTGGGTGCAGGGGCATCAGTGTGGGACACCACGCAGTTTTCTGGTGACCTTACCGCAGCAGCAGAGTTATGAAGCGCTGAACTCAGGCACTTTCCAAGGCGAGGCGAGCGGCCAACACCTAACTCATTATGACTGAGTGCCTCCCCACATTTACGTCCTGCAGCAATGACGCCCTCCTTCTGTAAGCAGAGGGACATTACTCTACCCAGTACATCCCAGCCCCGGGAAGACTGGCAAGAGCAGCTGATTGGTTTAGTGTTCGGCTTGCTGCCAGATGACCTCAAACATGCGAGTGGCCCCTTTGAGGGTAACATGAGGCCCCTGCTGGCTATAAATTCATTCCAGCCTAAAGCACTTCTCTGATTGGTTCATCCAGACTGCATGGCCAGCAAAATGCCTTCCAGCTTTAATGTGAACATCACACATCGCTCTGTAACGGTGCACAGAGTGAGCAGCTGGGGCGCGCGAGAACGCTGTGCCTGCTTCCTGTCTGCGCTGCACATGCTCCGAGTGGACAGAATATCAGGCCAGCGCGTGCGGTGCTCCGCTGCGTGACCTCCATTAGTGGGGTGCGTTTACTTCGGTCTGTCAGGCTGTGAGTAAGGATGTAACTGCGAGAGCTCTGTGTGTGTGTGTGTGTGTGTGTTGGGGGGGGGGGGGGGTCTGGAGACAAACTAGGAGGGCAAACAGAGACATGAGCCGAGGTCAGAGCCAGCAGAGGAATTTAATCTCCCAGCAGGCCTCAGTCAAGCTGTTTAATTCACCAAAGTATCACTGTCTCCCAGAAACTGACCTTACTCTCCACAAGACGGCACAAGCTGCTCGATTATGCCTGATTTCTTTGTAATTTAAAAGGTGTTCACAGGAGATTTGGGATGAATTTCAGCTTAATATCATCTGTGGCTAGATCAGCACCTGATCTAGCCACTTGTCCTGATTGGTGGGGCCACAGCACCTGATCTAGCCACTTGTCCTGATTGGTGGGATCCTGAAAGCAGACAATCAGACCAGATTAAATGACCCGGAAGGAGAATGATAAACTGGCCTGCCCATCAGCCCTGGAACAGGATGGAACAGATGTCCTCTGTGGAGCGTATATCACACGTGCGTACCTATCCATACATGCGAGAATGCACTCATGTAATCTCCACCTCATTTAAATACTGCCTGTCGCATTGATATATTTCACAGGGAGCCTAAATGTTGACTCTGGAAGCTGACCAGCTCTCAGGCGTCATGGATACAGCTTCCATCCAAGAGGCATGCCACAACGCCCCCTACTGGCCCCTCTGGACACAGCGCCATCCCACTGGTGGCCCTAATGAAGTGGCCATTCTCACACCTCAGTTACCCATTGGAGCTGCCTGGTGTGCAAACCTGCTTTTCCTGGAGCTGAAACACCATGATGTCCAGCAGTTGAGGACAGTCAGACAGTCAAGGTGAAAGTCCACCTAGACTGCTGGAAACATGACAGTGACTAATGAAGCACATTTTCATTAGGCCACTAATAGGGCTAGTAATAGGCTTCAGTGTAAGTCATGTTATGGGCAGCGGCTCGCTAAGAGTTATTATATTAATCTCTGAGGGTCCATTAACTCTGGATATTTCTTTGGTGAACTGGGGAGCTCAGACCCAAAATCCCAGCCGCCTTTTCACTCACGTCTTGCCAAGTCTCTTCGGGAGGTGTATCTCTGTGCTGTGTTAATGCCGATCATTTGATAAAATTCAAAAATTCAGGATCTGAATGTTCAGAACCTAATTCTGCAGATGATCTTGTAGGAACCAAAGCAGTAAATACGGTAAATTGTACTAGAGAGAGTCTTTGGTTAAAGGGCATCTAAATGCCTCCACATGGTATTTACTACTGCAGGCTATCGGATTAGATCTGGAAAGTGATTTCGGGCTGAGTGGGACTGGGGTTCGATTGGTCGCTGCCGAAGCACTGTAATGCAGCCACCGTGTGTGTATCAGACAGCCTCTGCCTCACTTACGATGATGAGGAAGATGAAGTAGATGAAGTTGTAGAAGGAGTGAGCGTCCATCACGTAGTACATGATCTCCACCCAGCCCTCCAGTGTGATCACCTGAGTGGGGAGACACAGTCGCTGGCCTGGAGATCAACTGGAGATGCATCAGCACCCAGTGTGTGTGTGTGTGTGTGTGTGTGTGTGTATTATGTATATATATCCCAAATGTCCTCTCAATGTGATAAAAACCTGTAATTTTGAAGTTGTGCAGACCACCTTTTCAATAAAAAATTTATAAAAATCTATAGCTGTAATAAAAAACCTACAAATGCCAGAAGTCTCGTATTCTGTTTGGTTACTTGTGGTTAAGGTGGGTAGGGGTTAAGGGTGTCATTGTTGGGATTGGGGTTTTTCCCATAAAAATGAATGGATGGTCCCAGTCCCCACAAAGATATGAAAATAGGTGATTGTGTGTGTGTGGGTGTGTGCGTGTGCGTCAGCACCTGGAAGATGACGATCCAGGCGTAGCCGATGTTGTCGAAGTTGATGGCTCCCTTGTGCGGGTTGCTGTGGCCAGTCTGGCAGCGGGTGTAGTACTGGTTCCAGTTGACGCAGAGGCCTGCCACACTGACGCTGCCGTTGACCAGTGGCTCGGGGGCCAGGCCCAGCGCCTGGCGCCGCAGCACATCCTCCTTGTCCAGGCAGCACTCGCGGCCGCCCTCCCGCCGCGCCGGCACATCCTGGCACGACATGATTCCGTTGTCGGCCGCCAGCGAACAGATGAAGGGCCGCTCGTCGTCCTCCTCGAGCTGGTAGTACGGCGTGGGGAGGGTAAGGCCCGACGTGCTGGGAACGGGGGATGGACAGCGTTAGAGGGATGGAAGAGCCCAAACCCTAGTGCAGATCTTGGGGGGGAACAGTGGTTAGACCTTTAGAATCTCGTGTGAAGGTATAGATCCGGGCCAAGATTTTATTTCAACCAACCAGTTGAGTATAAAGAGTCACAGTCACAGAGTACTCAACTGGTTGGTTGCAACAAAATTTTGGTCTGGATTTTACTTTCTGGACCTGAACTTTCCAGATGATGATGTTTTCTTGGGGCCCAAAATCCGAGTTCAGCGAGTGCCCGCCGTCACCCTGATTATCTGCCGCTATCTCGCTCCTTGTTACAAGGGCACAGGAACAGCTGTTTGACGGACACGATTTGCTAAGCGGCACTGAGATGGCTTCCTGACCTCTTCACCGCCCCCTGCTGGCTGGGCAAGGTGATGCATCTGAGCTCACTGGCTGACAAAGGAAGCTGATAAATGATGCTCTGCCTTCATTTGTAATTCTCATTGACACTGGGCCTTCCCAGAATGCCCTGCGGCTAAAGCCCAGCTGAAAGACCGCAGCGAGAGGCCGGGAAGGACAAGGCTAGTGGGAGAAGCAGCGTTAGATGGTCATGAAGGTCTGTTAGCATCTATCAGGCTGGTGTTACCATAGAACAGCACATATATAACCACAGTATTTATATTTGTTTCTGAACAGATGACAAAATGCAAACACAGCAGAAGAGTGGCGACGTGTCGCGGCCATGCTGAGCGTGATCGGGTACGAGCGTGTGCTCTCTGAGCATTCAGAAATCACAGCCTGCCCTTACTGGCCCACACAGTGCTGTCACGTCACCTTATTTGTTTATTGCATCTCGGGGCATCACACTGCTGATCAGCTCCTCTGCTGGACTCAGCTAACCTCACTCGTATCCCACGCCCGTCCCGGCCGGGTGCACGGTGCGGACACCCCCAAGGCAGCGCACACCAGCTCTTTGGGAACAAACAATGAGCTGCAAACTGCTGATCAGCGCTCTGTCCTACTGTGATAAAGACACATGAAGAGTTAGAGTGCACCATACTGACGGAATACTCCTGCCTCATGTGTCAGAGGGCAAATCATAGGGTCTGATCCAGACCCCGAATGTGAAAGCACTACTCTGACCCATTCCAGTGGCCCAGTGCCCCCCCAGCTCCCCTAGTCAGACACTGGCTCTCCTGCTCTCTGTTTCTGACGATAATTAGGCAGCGCACCTGTCACAGAGGCCATCAGCTCCAGAGTGCACCCCCCCTCAAGCAGAGGAGGGACAGAGGGGGTGTAAGGGAAGTCAGAGCCTGAGAGGTGAGTGATACAGTCAGGGTGTCTTGTAAGAGAGCTGAAGGGTGATGTGTGACATGGGGTTACATGACGCGGCGTGACACCCCCACAAGTATTTAAATATTCAGACTCGCACAAGTGTATACAAGTACTTAGATCATACATTCACAAACACCCACACCTGTCAGCCAAGTGAGATCAGCTGGCAGAGCATGAGGCCTGTACTCTCAGGGGTGTGGGTTCGAGCCCCACATTGGGTACTGCTGTTTTGGGGGCAGTGGGTCGGCAGAGTGATGCCTCTGAAGCCCAATTGTTCAGGAGACCGTCTGACTCTGCTGTCTCAAAAAAAGAAAACACATGATGCTTCGCATTGAAGTATCTGCTAAAAAAATAAACACTGAGATTAGCAGCTTGCATTCATGACGACAGAAGAAAGTGTCCGTGCAGGGTGACAGCTGGTGTCATTCAAAGGACATGGACTGAATCATATTATTACCTGTTTGTAGCTCTCTGCACACAGGCAGACTGATTAAAATATGCCAATTTTAATAAGTACAAGCTGCACTTCTTCTTAATTATTCCTAATTACATTAAGTTGTAATAAGCTTTGGGAAAGAGATTTAGGGAAGGTTTCTGTCGGTAATACAAAGGTAAACAAGAAAGACTTGAATTATGGACCGGGAGGCAGCCCAAGAGCATGGAGACGGAATGTTGTTAAAACCAACCCCCACTCCACTCCACCAGGGATGGTCACAGAAGAAGGCAGAAGCCAGCCCACAGACAACCGACCAATCACCACCGAGCGACAGCACTGTGAGGCTGAGAAGCCCCTCCCCTCCAGAGTGATGCTTGGCTACTGAGGGCAGGGGGGGGGGGGGTCACAGATTGCAGCACCCCCACTGCCCTGTCTTTCAAGCCTGCTGTAGCGCTCGTGCTGAAAATTCTCCCTGATCTAAGGGAGGCAGAGCCAAGCAGCCAAAGTTCAGAGAGGCAGGGCCTGAACTGACAGAATCCCCAGAGTGGGGGCGCTCTGATACGACGCACACAGCCATCTGCAAGGAAGCCGGCAAAGAGAAACGCTAAACGACACTGCCAGCTTGAAGGCTGTCATGCAAACCTTTTGTGCATATGACAATGTATAAAATACACCAGTGTGCATGCCAGGGGTACAGTACACTGCATTTAATTTACGTAAAAGCAAGAGACAACCTTCCCGACACCTAACACTGACTTCCACCAACCGCTACAAGCTAATTTGTGTAGCTGTGGAGCCCTTGACACCTAATTTCTTCTGACAGGGCAGATTACCCAGAATCCTCCCCACTGGATGTTAGGGTGTCGGCGCTAACAAGGCTGTGATTCGCCTCAGAATTCATGTATTATTATTCACTGCAAAGGTCTAGATGTTTGAATAGTATGTTACAGATCTTTACAGCATTACACGTTTTCCTCCATAATGAAAAAGACACTTTAACTCACAACTTCTTTAATTTGATTTGAATTCAGCAAACAGCTCAATCAAGGCTAATTAAGTGAAGACCCGGGAATTAAAACCAACGTGCCTCTTGGCCGCAAAGAGACTCCTGGGCAGTGCTGATAGGTAGCAGGGAATTACTTTGAGGTCACAACCCAAGTGTCGTAAATCTGCCCCCCTAATCAGCTAAATAAAGGGTCCTTAAATTAGATGGGCAGGTGAATATCAGCCTGATTACAAAGCCCCTGTCTTCATGGCCACCGTATCTCACCAGTCCTCCGTCTGTGTTCTGTTCAGTCCTGTACCAGCTGTGCTGACTGTCACCACCTCTAACATGTGACACTGCTGTCTGAGCCCTTGGTAAGCAGGGTCCTATAGTGCACTGGGGTGAGCGAGCGAGCTGTCACAGCGCACAATGTCCAGCCTCCCATAATTATTGCATGCCAGCATGTATCTATTTAATGTATGTATGTATGTGTGTGTGCGTGTGTGTATATATGTATATGTTACACACACATTATATTTATTGTGTGTGTGTGTGCATGAGTGAGTGTGTGTTTGTGTGTCTGTATGTGTCTGTATCTGTGTGTGTGTCTGTGTGTGTGTCTGTGTGTGTGTGTGTCCCAGGTGATGCGACACTGGCACCTTTAAATTATTAGACTGTACAGCTGGGGATGGGGCTTCATTTGCGCCAATTATCTCCAGATGTGATCACTTCCACTGATGCCATGACAGGACACAGTCATTTCTCTCCCAGCATGACGGGATCCAGGCGTCGCTTGGGGAAACAGATGCTCTTGGCACAGTAACCTGGGTGGCAACATCCTGACGATAGATGATTGGGGGGAGGCTGGGATTTTGAAGACGGTGGGCAAAGTGATAATGGTTTAATAAAGCCGAGGAAGGTGGGGTTCATCATCTACCCGGAGAAAAGGCAGGGAGCCCTAAATAAGAGAAATACGGGCATATATGAGGGCACATGTGTCGCCCTGGATAACAGTGGACCTGCATTATGGCGAAACAGCATCCTGTGTTAATTGTAATATTTGTTTATGCTCCAGATGCTTTCATGTGTAGCTGACATTTTTATACAGCAAGGTGTTTATTTACCAGAGCGGTTTGGGGACGCGTCGCGTGTGAGGCTCACAGTGTGAAGCACTCGCATCTCCATCTTTGCGGGGGCTTCCCACTGCGTCTCAGAATAACGCAATTAGAGCCGCACTCCGCGACAGGGCCGTAGAGGGAATGAGTGAGTAAATCCGCTGGCAAAAGGGTGGCCAGTCAGACAGACACAGACAGACAGACAGGCAGGTAGACAGGCTGGTAGACAAAGAGACAGGTAGACAGACAGGCAGTCTGGCAAACAGGCAGTCTGTCAGTTAGACAAATAGACAGGTAGACAGGCAGAGAGACAGGCTGGTAGACAAAGAGACACACAGACAGACAGGCAGCCTGGCGAACAGGCAGTCTGGCA
>JABFEB020000044.1:9668778-9683991 GCA_019775895.2 Stomatorhinus ivindoensis
CAAAGTCGCTGGATTAGCTACAATTCCCACTGTCACTCAGTAAGTAACAAAGTCGCTGATTAGCCGCGATTCCCACAGACGCACAGGTACACTTGAATTTACACTCGCCTCTTGTGCTGTTATCACTGTGCCCCCTCCCCAGTGCCCCTCCTGTGTCTTATGGGGGTGCCGCATAGTTAAATGGATCAAGCTTCCCACAGCTTCCTGGTCCGATTATCTGCTCCCTCTCCAGCCGACTTACCCGGCTCCCAGGGGCTGTCTCACTCGGGACTCGCGGGGTCTGAGCAGCAGTTGGGATGCAGCATAGCAGTGGGGCACCGCTGTGGAGCGCCCTCTGCTGGCCTCACAGCAGTTTGTCCTTCATGTTTCCTACCCCATGGCACCCCCAGCAGGCCATGCTTCCCTGCGATCCTCTTAGCTGATGGACCCTAACACCTCTACCTTGTACCTGGAGCCCTATAGCTCCCACTAGCCCAGCCACAAAGGCCTTAAAAAAGTACCCCCCCCCCCCTCCCGTGTCAGACACAGAGCCCCCAGGGGGGCGTGGCATCGCCATTTGATCCACCCCACCGCGGCAGGATCCATGGGGCCTGAACTCACAGCTACTCGCAGCTCTGAGTCATGCGGCAGTAGCACGGCAGCAACACGGCGCATTTTTTCCTGTGTCCACTGTGGGCGCAAGCAGCTGTAGCACAGGGGCCAGGATTAGGCTGCAAGAAGGCACATGGGAACATGCGAGGGTTCGAATAGCATGGCCATGAGAGGCACCACCAGCGTGTGTGTGCGGTATCACACCGCATGATATAACACAAAGAGCGGGTCATGCAGCTGGGTGACGAGGACTCGCTGGCTCGCCGGAGATGGAATCTGACGTCCATCTCGGTGAATTAAAGCGCAGATGAGGCTGGTTGTTAGCCAACACTCAGCCTCCCACCAGAGCGACATGCCAGTCTCACCTCGGAAAGCGACCATAAGCGACACACAAGGGGGGAGTGATATTAGAGGAAGAGTGATCCCCAAAGCCGGAGGAGGGCCCCCGCTGACGAGCGTCAGGCCGAGCCTCATGCGGGAATGGCTGCGCATGGGTGCGGGGGAGGGGGGAGCCGTCGATTAGCTTTGTTAGCCTGACGGATCATCTCTCCTGGAGAACTAACTCAGCCATGGGATGTGGTGACATACGGTAACGGGTGTCACGGGCAAAGCAAATATTTGCATGATGGAAAATCTGGGATCTGTGACAAGTCAGTAACGCAGCCAGAACAAGGCCAGAGTGACAATGGCGCAGACGGGGGGGGGACGGCGCATTTATCTGGTATAGTCATGGCTCATCGGCTGATGCTACAGTCTGTTTCCCTTCATGCGAAGACAGCGACGTGAGAGCATGCAGCAAATCACAGCAAAGAGTTTCAAACATCAGCACTTCATCACGGGGAGAAGGATCACTCCTGAAAGTTTCCTCAGCCTGGTGGAGCTTGCTGGAGAACTGATAACCACGCTGGCATCTCAGTCTCCGTCGAGGTCGCTCATCACCTCCCAGCAAAGAAATGCCCACTCAGTAAAACTCAAGACTCCCAGGCCAGTGAACAGTGGAAAGAGAGGAGATCCGGGGAAAAGCCAGACACGCTGTATGTACAGTATGTACACGCACACAGAAGTACTGCGAGTTTTAAGGGATGGCCTTCCATTTTCACAGAAAACAAATACTACATTAAAATATCTAAAGGCCACACTCCTCAGTTAAAACTGGAGGTCTTGTGTTTTTAAACATCCTTTTGAGAAACTAAAATCAGAATCTGGGCATGAAATAAGGCGAATCGGAACAGAAACAGTCTCATGTTCTCCCTGAATAACATTCATTGATCACAAGTTGAATATCACCTCAGTCTATAAACGAGTGTGAAGATGCAAGCTTATGCATCTCTCATCAAAGCCCTGCAGAAAAGCACTTTCTCACTGACATCTGAACTATTTCCTACTGTGTTACGGGGCCCTTATATTATAATACCACGCAAACGATGACTGTGAACAACAAGGCGTCCCATCGCATGACACAGCGCTCAGCCACTGCATGAGTAGGTGAGGAAATGGTCTGACCACAAGGGCCACAGCAAGATTGGCCATTCTGTCTGTACGGTTACGGTCTTTAACACACTCGTGTAAATCAAGTCAGCAGGTGGCTCAGTATGATTCAGTGACACGTATGATTAAATCGTGAAATACAACCTTAATGAACTCTTTACGCTGTGTATATACGTCAGTTTGAACTATGTAGATATATAGACCGTCTTTTCTGCACTCATGATCCAGAAAATCAGTTTATTAGTTACATACTATTCAGCTGCGCGGCTGCACACATTAACTTCGCATATTTGAGTTAGACGTCAGAAGATGACCTCCAGTATATTAAAGAGCCCCGGACGGCAGTTATTCCGACAGCCGTTATAATGGCTATGCGGAGCAAACAGATGCCGCCGAGAAATTCCGTCAGAGGCACGATTGGGCGCCCGCTCGGGGGGTTTGTGCGTTGACAATAATGCAATGACAGTCACGCAATGACAATAATGGATTAGCAATAACGAAATGGGAATAAGGGGAACTCAACATATAGGCTACGTCTGTATTAAAATATATGGAAATACGCAAATGTCGTTATTGAAGCAGAAGCGTAAGACGTTCACACGCAGTAGGGCAGCTGCCGCCGCTGCTCCTCCGGGAGCGCGGAGTACCGCGGCTCTCACCTGCTTACCCAGTTCATTATCAGGAAATGATGTCGTCCCAGCTGCCGTTTCTGCTATAAATCAGATTAATTAAATCGCGTTCACTCGAAAGTCTTCAGGTTTTGGTGACGATTCAAAATGAAGTTTACCTTCATAATTCAAAGAGGATCCCACGGTATCGCGCTCACTTTCCTCTGAATTTTACGCTGGTGAGATAAGACCAGTTTTCCAAGGGCACCTTACCAACTTTTAAAGGTTGACGAAAAAGTAAAAAATCACTCACCTCGCCTGGCATCAAGGAAAGGTGTGCTCGGAGAAACGGGGGGAGATAAAATCAACGTTTCTCTTGATTTCAAGTCAATATCCAATCAAGAACGAACCATTGAATCCATTTGCTTCATGCCGGACAAAAACTAAATAAAACTGAGAATAAGTATTGTGTTGCATAAAAAATTTGGTTCATTTTCCCCAGAAAACGCTGTTTCTGATCGTTTTGAAATCAAGCTTGCGATTCTGACACACTGCAGCCTTGGCAACTCCTTCTCCATACACCATGTCCATCCGTATGTCTCATGAAAAGATGCATTTTATGGTATTTTTCTCTATCTGTTCATTTGTGCCAAAAGTGCCGACAGTTTTAGTCAAAAGGATGATTTATCCAAGTTGTTGCACAAGCACCGTCTTCAAAAGATGGTGGTTTCGTTCCCCAAGCATTAACGCCGACTGATATGCAAGTTTCTACCAAATAAAACCAGGCGATATGAAACACCTTTATCTAAACAAGTCATCTAATTCAGCCGTACCTCCATTTTACGGAGATTTTAGCTACACAGGTGTTGGCTTTAAAAATAAAACCTCGCTTCATATAAATCCTAGGAACATGGTGTATGAAAAATGTGCAAATCGGTACTTTTTAGATATTCTCAAAATACCGAAATCATCTATCCAGAAAGGCTTTTCTGGTACAGCCGCTGTTACATTTCCACGGCTGAACAAGTGCGCAGACGCGGTAATGGTATTGTGTTTCTTTTCAGTAGTCTCCGGTTATTAGTGATATGATACATAGTGACAGTGTTCATTTATTAATGCATTCATGAATCCTCGGAGGAAAAAAAAAGCCTGAAGAACGTATTCCTTCTCATCCACAGATCTGTCAGTACCACGGATAAATCCTTATATGCCAAAATCCTTTCCCTCGATTCTTTTAGGTCCCGGATTTTTATTTTTCAGCGGCGATTTCGGTGCTCTATTCATACTTGCTGTACAGAGCATAGAGACACGTCTTAAGGAAGCAGGCATCCATATAGGCTAGAAAGACCCATCTGATAGCAGAGTTTAGAAGCGCGTCCATCTCTCACCTGTGTATTAAACCATAGTGAACAGAGTGAATGACAGATCGGGTCCCTTTCGGTGTCAGTACAGGATTTCAGTAACAGGAATACCCTATGACTCTTTTCAAGCTCCGTTTCTACGAGGCGATCTGCTTGACAGGCTCCGGATGAGTTTTTTTTAAAGGATCAACCAAGAATATCAGCTTCTAAGAGGCGCGCATAGCGCATCTGCTCCGTCTTGTACCGGCGCCTTGGCCGCAGATGCAGAAGCACGGGGAGCCTACGGAGGTTTTAACAAGTACTGTTTAAATAAGGATAGGAGGCGCCTTAATCAAAGTGAAATTCCTCCATACAGCACCAGCTCAGCCTTGCATCGACATGCACAACGTTGTGCTATAGCGGGCAACTGCATACGAGAAAGTCAAGCACAAGAAGGCATATCATGCAGTAAGGAAAGTAGACGGAGGAGGCTGAAACGATTTCATAATGATCCACATGCAAAATGTGCATTTGAAGACGCACAGCGCAATCGCAATTGCAGATTATATTCCATTACTTTTGAAATCAGGCACTGTCAAGAAGATTCTCATACATGTATTGCAGCAGCATTTATATATTGAACATGTGTATTCTTTAATTAACAATGCAAACATCTCAAAGCCGTAATTGTTTTGCAGCCGATAAGGAGCGATCATACATTCTCGCGCTCGCTAAATATGTTAGTCGCGCTTATAATTATTCAATTTTGATGACTTAAGTCATTTTAGTTTATTTTCAGTTTCGCATTAGTATTGAGTAGGTCTTTCGGTACGATAATTAATCTCTGTTTTCAGCAAAAATTCCGAATCTATTTTCCACGTCTGTGTGACATTTATAGCCTAATAAATACGGAAGTACTATCAGATACTTCCACGTACTGTAAATACATTAATGTGTACCAAAAATATAAAAATAAGCAATTTTCTGCCAGCAGTCAAAGTGCATTTCGTAGAAAAACAAACCACATAAGCATGGCATGATAAACCCGGAGTGAATGAGCATGCGTCTTTACTGCTGTACATAATTTAAAAATAATATTTTTCTTCAAAAATGTGAAGAATCTGGGCATTACATTGCTACACACAGATTTTTGTGTTGCAAAGGCTTCCTGATTCGACTTTCCTGTGTCTCCTTTTAAAAATGAACCTACAGTACAATACCAAGCCCCCCATTCCCCAGGGCACATATATTAAAACCAAGCATAATCTCATACACGCAGCGCTATCCTTGAGGCGAAAAAGAAGCGGGAGAAGGGCAATTTTAAATAGAAAAATGAGCCGTACGAAGACATTGGCTTAGAGGCTCGCTGTCCATGTCATTTTACAGGGTTTTGAAACATTGAAGGCTATGTTACTTCTGTATCCTTTCCCACAATCATTCTTGCTCCAGGACGTTAATGTATCACGTCGTTTTTTCGGGATTTACAGCGTCCTGTCCGAATTGTACGCCAAAAAGGAGACATGCAGCCATAAATCTGCAGGACTAGCGAAGGCATGCTGTGGATTTGACCTCAGTTTGATCAGGCAAATTTGCCGGCCTAATCCCACAGACTGGAGTTAACGCCTGAAAAACCCTGGGATACTAAAGGAAATCAGAATGAAAACTATCAAAGAACACCACTAAAGACTACTGCCAATCTGTCAACAAAAATCTGTTGTGTTTATTTGTACAACCATTTACAGATGAAGTGTAAATACTGCCCAACCGAATTGGTCCTGGAAAAATGTTCCCAAAAAGTGATCTAGTGTGACAAAGAGAACATTCCAGAAGTGTACTATCACTGGAGTCTGGTCCTGCACACTTCATTTCATGTGACAGGTGGCTCATATGAGGCAGCAGCCCCCCAGACTACCCACAATGCCTGTGGTGGATTGGACACGGGGTGCCAATGGACAGCTTTGAAGCTCTTTTTAAGGGACTGCTTTGTGTCACCGCTGTGACAACCTGTGTTCTCCCCGCACCTTTTGTAAAAGCCTGATGACCTTTTATGTGCAATTAAGCGCAGAAATCACAGATACCCAAATTTAAAAGTGCACATCTGTTCCTATAGAAGCGCAGCGGATTTGAATACGAAGGGACGGGACGATTCGGCGGTTTTGAGACGTGTTGTTACGTTGATTGTTTTGTTGTGCTGTTTGTTTACCTGCGATGCAATGTCGTTAATGCTGTATTAGGTGGAGATTTCCTTCTAAGCGTAAAAGAAATGTGTCCCAAAGTACTTTAGAACATTGCTAGACGATTCAATTAATTTACGCAAACACTTTACACCATTAAAATGTAGCCTCCTGGTCGCTCTACGGGGATCCGCCGGCTGGGGGCGCTCGCCTCTTTCTGGGTAGCCTGTGAGATGGTGCCATAACGATTACAGAAATGTAGGGTGCCCAGTGCGCTCCCATCATTAGCTTTGGGCTCAAACTTTTTCGGTTTCAATTGCTCGAGTCCGATTCCAGCGAAGAAGGTCACACGTGAGCCGTGCTGGAGACGTGGCGGGTGGGAATTTGGCAGGAGTTCCCGGTAACCTTGGGAAGGGGGCAGAGGAGTCTCGGATGCAGAGATCTGTCAAAAATACCCACAGGTGTGAAAACACTCAGAAGGATGTGGAGAAGCAGGGTGTTCGGGCACGGAAAGACAGCCAGCTGAATGACTGTCACCGGCAGAGCCCGACGGGGAGGACCCGAAATGTAGACTCCTTTCCAGAACATTCCACAGGCACCCTATATGCGATCTACGGCGTAATAAGGGCCGCAGTATTGAATCACCAAGCGTCGATGATCTTTCTGTTGATGCAAAAGAGTAAAACTGATGCAACGTGACATCTCATAGCTAAATGAGCAACGCCTGTAAAACTGACCTTGCCACTTGTAATTGAGTTCTAATGGGTTTCTGTTAGCAAAGTCTCCGGATTAAATACGTTTTCCCATTTGTAGCCATGTATATCAGCTCTACTGATCTTTTTCGAATTACATCGAAAATGGCACCGCTTGCTCTCACCGCGCATAAAAAATCATTTTTAAATGTCTCTCGACACAGGTGGATCATAAATATTTTAATCAGAAATTTTCCCGAGCGCAGGAAGATCAGAAGGCGCAGGGTCAAGAGCTGCCTTTCGGGTTTGGGTTTCCGCTCCTGCTGATTCTGTCGGCTGCTCCCTGGAAGATCATCGATCGCCGGTCAGACGTCTTTCCAGTGTAAGAAAACGGACAGATATCAAATAGCGCTTAACCGCTATGATCACCTTGGCCGCACACAGCTTATTTCCGACAGGCGACTTTCGTTATCCTGCTAGGGTCAAGCTCTGCATGTTAACTTCCCAATTCTTCAGCACAGTCTTTTTCCTTTAGGTGAACGCATCAGGACTCAGAATTCCCCGCTGGGTTTATACGAGTGAGTAAATAGATGCTCGTCGTTATTCCACTAACAGTATAATTCTCTTACAACAATTGCCGGTATCGATCTTCCGCGAACCAGGCCTGTCTGCCCGTGATGTTTCTTTCCTTGCGTCAGGCTGTCAGCTTCTCTCCGTCGGGAGAGCTGTGAGCAAGCAGGGCAAAGGCAGGGTAGAGCAGAGCAGTACAACGGCTCCAGATCAGCAGAGATCCTACAAACCCCCCCCCCCCCCAATCTGTGGCTGCGTTTCTGCTGCTTTTGTAGGTGTCAGACCCCCACAAGTCAGGCTGCTTTAAATAAAGTGTGTGACTGAATTAAGTTCAACATAAAAGCCATGGTATAAACATTAAAGCACAGAGAATGCAGCATGGACTCATTGCCTCCCTTCATGCGCCCCAATTTGCGCCCCGCATTACCCCGTCAGAAAGGGAGGCAGCGACATTGACCACAGAGAGGGTTACAGTTACCGATGTCCATCACTCTCACAGCCATCATGTGTTGTGGTGAGTTCCCAGCATGCATTGCCGTTCTCCTCAGACCTGCCTTCCTTCTACCCCCCCCCCCCCCCCCCAGGGCAGGGTGGGGCCACTCTAGTATCAATGTGGTCGATCGTCTTGGCACAGCTCTAGAAGCCCTGCAGTTTCTATATTTAGAGACCGACTTTATATAAGTTTAGGTGAATCACTTGCGTTGACTGATTCCCTCACTTTCCCTGCAGTGTGCGCACACACACAGACACATGCACATACGTACAGGTGCACTTTAATTCACTCCTCTGTCTGTCCGTCCTTCCTCTCCTAATGCAGGAATGGGGCTCCTCCTTGTTTACTCGGACGTTTTACTCGCTTGCCTAATTATTGGCAGCCGAGGATCGATGAGGGATGTGGAGCCGTTTTTCTCAACGACTTGCAGGGATTCCTACAGGAGGACCGATGATCTCACCCATGGCTGTGGGGTTGCTGACCAGGCTGAAGATACAAGGGGTCCAGGATCGAGCAGCTTGCTGTCGTAGACCAGCGGGGATGAGGAGCCCGGGTTTTAATAAGGCCCCTGACATGCACACATAGCATAACAGAGAGAGAGAGAGAGAGAGAGAGAGAGAGAGATCAGCGGAGAAGCAGGGGCAGAGGCTCGGAAAACACTATAAATATCTGTAAGGGATGCATGCGGACCCTGGGACAGCGGAGCCTTCACAGGTGTAAGCACACGCAGTGAGGGAGGGAGGGATGGAGGGAGGGAGAGAGGAAGGGAGAGAGGACAGGAACCTCGTCGCCATGGTCGCCTACTGATACACCCGGGAGATGACCTTTGACCCTGCCACCGTACTGTTGATGAGCATGTTACCATTCGCACCTGGTACCAGAGGGCTGCCCATTCATAACCCCCCAGTGCTGCCAGATTCCTGTCAATGTCGCGTTCAGCCAACAAGGGCCATGTGGGGGAAGACAGCCCCTTCGAAATCCAACCGTCTGTCTCTGAAGCACAGAATAAGGATTCGCTGCTGGGGAGTGTCACACAGAAGTCACAGAGGGGGGGGTGGTCTTCTCTGCTGGATTGGGCTGCTTATCACAGACTGCTCCGCTCCAGGCTAACATGCACTTCATTCCTGTACCTCCAAGCTGCTTCAGTCCTAGCGGAGCAGGCGTGAAACAGAGGAGAGGTGGGGAAGGACTGAGGATGGGAAGAACAGGGTTTGATAAAGGCAGAGAGTAAAAGGAGCTGCAGCCCCTCGGTGCCAAAAGACAATAAATTAGGCGACAGAGCAGCCAATGAGGGAGCAGCACAGGCGATGCCAGTCTGACCGATAAGAGTCTCCTGTTAACTGCAACTAGGTTCATCTCTGCCTCTGTCCTCCTCTCTCTCTTTGTTGTCCTCCCCTCTTTTCCTCCTCTCCCCCTCCTCTCTCTCCACTGTCCTCCCCACTCCCTCCTGTCCTCCCCCCTCTCATCCCCCCTGCCTCCACTGTCCTCCCCTCTCTCTTCCTCCTCTCCCCTTTTTCCCCCTTCTCCTTTCCTCTTCCTCTGCTGTCCTCCCCTCTCTCCTCCTCTGCTCCCCCCTCTCCTCCCTTCTCTCCTCCCCATTCTCTCCTCCCCTCTCTTTCTGCTGTCCTCCCCTCTCTCTCGCCTGCCCACTGCCTTCCTCCCTGGGTATGAAATTACCCACAATCCCGGTCCTTGCATTGTGTTACATCAGATTAAATGAGTGGCACATGACTGCTTTCAGATATTGCTCATTGTCAGGAATTTTAAAAGGTTCATGTCGCTATTCTCAAAATCCACAAAAATGTGGTGTTTCTTTTTTCCTGTTTCACTAAACAGACAGTTCTGTTTAGCTGGGGGCACTGCATCATCCAATGGTGTATTCATTTACTGCTGAATCCACTCTATCCTATATTTCTTAATTCCACATTGTTCAATGAAAATACACACATTTGCAGAATCACAGATTGCATCCACGTGTACATTACTTGTATTTGAAGACAGTGCTGCAGTACCAACTGACAACAACAGAGGGAGTCTATATTTCGATAAGTCCATTCGTAGCGGTGTCTCGGCAACTTGCTCCTTATTTGTAAGACCTAAACACGGTCAGCGCTCCGACAGCTCCCCGCCCCTAATCAGCGGCCCATTTGGTCACTCCACAAGGGGCCGGACAAGAAGAACGTGTTGGCCAGAGCCTCAGCAACACCACTGCTGCAGCCAATGGCCCGGCAGCCTGTCACTGTGGCTGCCAGGATCTCATTGTGTCGTTTGGATGAATGGGCAGGTTCAGGCCTTCTGATAGCAGACAAATGTATCAAATTGCTTAATCACTCACCCGACACGTCTCCATTCTAAATGCAAGACATCCTAGTCAGGCTTCCTAAACATTCTTTGGATTTTACAAAGGGGGATCTTAATCCTCTGTCCAGGGCAACAATTCATGGTCATTTTAATCTGTTTAACTAAGCGCAGACTGAATCACTCTTTGTGAGAAATTTGTTTTAACACTGCAGTGACTTACCGCTTCCTGGTGGCGGCGCTATGTGACGTTTAAGGCAAAATCGAGCGTTAGCGTCTTCTGTAGTTCTTAGGTAGCCCTGTTCAAATGGAGTTTGAAATGCTGATCTGATGAGCTGGACTACATGAAATCAACCATCACAATGTTAAATAAAGAGCAATCCATCTCACTTACCGCACGCCTTGCATCCTACAGCAAGAAAATGAGATCCAAAACGAAAAGCTATTTTCTCCTAGTATCAATTCGCGTTTTTCAGTTACCTATTTCATCTGTTCCCGGTCTCTTGGGGGGTCTTATGGGAAAGTGGGAAGGATCTCCAAACCACTGATAGGCTATACGTGTCTATGAAGCCGTGCGCTAAAGTAGAAAAAGAAATAGATAAAGGATCTAGGAATATTTAGAAATAGGTAGGCTACATAACTAGAATTATGATCTGCTAAAATTACGCATTAGGCCTAAATGTTGCTGACTTGGCAAGGTTTATATATGTACTGTATTCTGAATATATTCTGATAATAAATATAATTCGGTTTATCGATCAAATGTGAAACGGCATTACTCAGTACTGAGGTTCCAGTTACATTTCATGAAATATCACGGAAGTGTTTTATTTCTTTCTTGGATACTTCCTGTTGGCAGATACAGCCGGAAAAAGATATGAGAAAACTTTTTTGCAGCAAATTGCACTGGGGAGCTAAAGAGAGTCGATCAGATAGTGGCAGTGACAGTCATTTCCGCGGAGAGCTCCCGAACATGGGGGCGCGCCAAAGGTGTAGACCTATAGGGTACCAACGCGGCCTTACATGTGGCTACTTCACGCGTTAGCGTATACTCTACCCAGAAATCCCTGCGCGGTTTAATGATTTTCACGGAATGCACAGAAATAGGTACTTTTACTGTTTTACTTAAAAACCTCGAGCAAAATCTCCTGAGTACAGCTAACTATAACATTTCGAGAACTCCGGTGTATAACTCGGGGTATTTTGCAGTAGGCCTACCTGACAATAAATGAACAGAGAAATTGAGATGTGCACATTAATTCGTAAAATTTATTAGGCCTATATTATAATCATGACATAATAAATGTTATATATAAAACATCTTTTCAATCTAGTATATTCAGTCAGACGTGAAACGCTCCAAGTATTTTCTGACATTTCTTCTTAGGTCGGTTTCTTTCCGCCACCTACTGGTGAAAATGAAACTGTATCGTGCAATACTGTCTATGAGAATGTATAGTTGTTGTTATTGTTATTACCACTCTGTCATGCTAAAATATGACCTCCGACGTGTCTGTCATGCACCTAACAACCTTAGACGAGAATGACACTTTGATTAATAAAATTGTTCTCCTGCGTGAGTAAGTCATTTTTCACATTTCTGCACGCACCGAGGTAACTTTACTTTGATAAGTGACACGCGGAAGGAGTCTCTTCCCGTAAGCCCTTTCTTCTGAATTCCTAGACGTCAGGTTCGGCCTATCTAGAACAGTATTTAAGCAGCTGCATTCCTTCCAAAGACATCAGATGCATTTCAATACAGCGGAAGGTATTCCTGGGGTGGAGACGTGACAGGTGTGAAGCCGGTTTGTTTATTTCGCATTCTGATCTACTAATGTCTTGATCGGTAGCGTAAAGTGCACTGGGAAAAAAACTGCTTTCCTCAATCCTACTGTCCAGGGGGTGACAAAATGACAACGGAAAATGACACAGAAAGGCCAACTTTGAAGAATATCCTTCAGCAGGCTGGAAATGACATATGTGCAGATTGTGGTGCGCCTGGTGAGTGAAGTTATAGTCCTACATAACGCTGATAAAAGCTCCTGCAAAGGATATCGTAAACTTTCTCGCTCTTTTTTTTGGTCATTAAAATAACACAGGATAAACGAACGCAGGCACCGGTGACTCGGGTGTGAAAAGCTATACCTTTTACTGTTTGATGTTCAGCATTATTTGCAGTCTACGTTTTGGATGTGAATACAGGTTTTTATGTGGTACGTGGCATAATTTTGAAAAGCTATAGGCATTGCCGGTGATTCAGCCCTTAACAGCTTAACAAATGACTTGCTTACTGATGATAATCATGCATGCAGACGAGGTGAATTGCACCTCTGAATGGAATTTTGTAAGGCTGGACATAATGACCGTGGCTAGATTACCTGCTATTTAAAGGGCCACGATTGTTCCCAGATCAGATTTTTCTTGTACCGCTTGTGTAAACTGGGAGAAGTTTAACCCCGCAGCGCCCAGGGCTATTTGTCGTTTTACCCTGCTCATTTCGTATAGGCCGTTATAGCGAAACAGGCCTTCTTCCATATTTCGTTCTAACGAGATTATCTCGTTACTGCGATATAGTTTCAACGTTATAAAGTTATACTTTCGCGAGAAAGTGGTCAAATTGTATTATGGTGGACACGATACACTGCCGTAGCACATGAATTGATAGGCCTATTGAATAAATATTAGCGCTGTTGCTTTTTTTCTTTAAACATATGGAATGAGGGTTGCGTTATTTCAAATTACACTTCGCAATTAACAGGAGACAGTTTTCTTAACAAGATACGTTTGTAATGTAAGTAGGCTACAACATTCTGTGATGATGCCTTACCTGTTAATTGCAACATATATTTAACTACTGTAATTATACGTGTAGTTTATGAATTTATTGGGTAATAAGTGCCACGGCCCCTTTTTATTGTTTTATAAAAAGCGCGATTATTGTTGGAGATCACCACTTTACTCTCGCACTGAAGGAATGTAGCGGGAGGATTCGCTGCGGTAAAGGTGGTACAGACGCGCCCTGGTCCGCAGTACAGAACAGATGCTCCAGAGGAGGAAAAGGGGAACGTTTGGAGCAGATAATGGGAATGGGCCGGAAATCAAGCCTGGTAACGCGACGAGGAACGGGAGCTTTAGGCAGCGGCCGCAGGGAGTGGAAAAACCTATATCCTTGTCCCTGCGATGCCAGCCGGCCGGACTGCATTTCCGTGCTCTGTTGTCACTAAGCTCATTGTCTTTGGAGTGATCGGAAACCTGTTATGGTAATCACATGCCGACAGGCTGGATTAACCGAATTTTCAGCGACTCCCTCCCGTATCAGAATGGCAGTTTTCCTCCTTCCACTCCGCTTAGTCATTTGTTTGCCTCCTCACCTACGCCCGACCACGTGTTTTCTCGCTCCCATTTTCTTCCTCCCCAGCAGCTGGAACACATCAGTGCTGTCAGTCTGAGCCAGGACAGCATGCTAAGGGCTAACCGGATGCAAGTTCTTTCAGAAATGGGAGACTCAGAACCAGCTGAGATGCTGAGCTGGACCCACAGAAGTCCCCAGCTCTTACTGACCATCTCTCTGCACCTCCTCAGACCCGAAGTGGGGCTCCTGCGCACTGGGGGTGCTTCTCTGTCACGGCTGCTCGGGGATCCACATGACCCTCATGGAAACCAACAAGATCAAGCCCCTGATCGATTCTACGTGGGTGGACTCTGAATTGCAGGTGGGTGCCGTCATTAGCCAAACCCCACACCATGTCCAACATGTGAAGCCGTCTGCATCCGGCCCCATACATGTCACACTTAGGCCATGGGTTTTACAGTCATTTTCCTGCAATACTGTACCTGCCTTGAGGCGTGCAGGAAGACACACAGCCTACATCTGTAGTCATGTCCACAAGAACTGGCTGCAGCACTTGACAGTGCCATCGTGACACATGCAGGGTCCCGCCGCCTAGCTGACCTATCCACAGCTTGCCGCCGTCTTTTTCAGTTCCTGGCAGCCAATGGGAATGAAGTCGCCAAGCTGAAGTATGAAACGGCCGTTCCCATCTACTACTACCGGCCTAAGTACCCGGACGCCCAGTGAGTCCCCCCCCCAATCTCCCCCAGGCCCGCACCTTCACCTGAGCCCCCCATGCTGCAGGTGGCTCCTGCTTTGGATCCGTTTCTTCTTTTTTCTCCCCCCCACCATCTGGTTGACAGTTTAGTGACAGTCCCCCTTGCCACCATCTCAAACTTCACCCTACTCTTCCTACAGACGCTACCCAATTGATGTCCTCGTTGCCATTCCAGACATCATAACAGTAGCTGAAGTTTAGCAAGATCAGACTTACAGCCCTAGGAGCTGCATCCCAAATTCGCCGCATGCTGTTTACTCTCCCTAATATTTATCTGCTCACATTCTGTTCATATCATTCTATCTTTTTTCATTCTTGTTTCTGGAATCCGTGGCTTTTCCATACTTGCACGTGTCTGTTTGGCTTTGCTTAAGGGAGGGGCTTGCTCTCCTGATGACATCATAGCAGTGCCTGGGCCCCTGTAATTATTGACAATTAATTGTCGCAAAGGTGTTTTCACGCAGAGCTTAGTGCCATAATACTGCCTGAAACAGGTATGACTGATTATCCCACTTTACCCTGCTGATCCTGCCAAAATGGACCAGCAGAGTATGATTTCAAGCCCTTTTGACTTGTGTCTGTGAAAAGTGCTTCATAAATACATTTTACTTACGCCTCATTTTCAGAACTCCCCTCAGCAGCTCCTTCTCTCTTCACCGATGCCACAGAAATCATTCCTCATGCTTCAGTTTCACCCTGAGTGTTAAACTGCCTAAGGAGGTGTGGCAATTGCAAGTCTAGCGAAAACCTCAATCCACACTATTTACATGTACATAAACACTTTTGCCTTCTTTCATCTTCACTGTCTCTGATTGGTCCCCCCATTGGTTGGCCCATCAGGGTCTTGTCT
>JABFEB020000044.1:9751916-9766666 GCA_019775895.2 Stomatorhinus ivindoensis
CCACCCCCCCCCCCCCACGTCAGCTTGCGGGACTGCATGCGGCCGGGCCTGAGCTCTGATGTCTCTTGGAGTGCAGAACCACCAGCTCATGGGATTGAACCATCCTCTGCCTTCTCACTTTAATGTCACCAGTCGATCGGTCCGTGTGTTTGTGTGTCACAAGGCTGGGGTGGCCGGGGGGTGGGTCACCTCACAGGGAAATCAATACTCTCCATCAGTGTAACTGACTGCCAGGTGGTGTGAGTGGACCCCTGTGCACCCTGGGGAGTGTCAAAGACACATTGTGTCCATGATGGGGGGGGGTCATGTAGGTGGGGATGCTGACTGGCACATGTAACCACTACCCTACGCTACTATTGGTGTGCTTGCAGGTCATCGAGAGTCCTCAGCCCCCCCCCCGGTCTTGGGGAAGTCCATAGTGTTTCTGGGAGGCCTTGTTTGTCTGCATGGGAATCCCCTAGTCACTGACCAATGAGTAACAATCAGTTCCTCTAATGCTGTTTGTTAAAGAAAGCTTGATTTAAGTTAATGGCCTGTGCAGTTTGTCTGCATGGCAGCTTAGGGGTATACTATCCAACCCCTGCAAACATTCACATCTGCACCTGACAGATATTACTTTTACCACTAAACGTATACATATATACTGTATGTAACCCCCAAAAGCACAGTCAAAGCCGTTCTCAGTGACAAAGAAAGGCAGGGACAAGGCTGATTTTTCATTACAAATTTATTGCAAATATAGAAATAGATTTTTTGTACAGAAATCGGGAGGATTAAGTTAAATGTCTTTATAAAAAAGCTGAATATAGCAAGCAACCAAATTTAGTGACTTATTATGTTTTTACAACAGATTTTTAATAACTAAGAGAATATGTTAAAGCAAAAGACACTTTATGTCATAGATGATCTATAAAAAGATCCCGCAAACCTTTCATTGGTTATGTCGCTCTAGTTGTGTCTGTTCATCCATTTCATCGGGTTAAAGGTCTTAGTGTTGCCATGGAAAAGCTTTGCCACAAAGAAATTAAGAAAAGCACATTAAATGTCATAACAAATTTTGAACACCCGTAAAACACAGATATACTTACGGTGTGATAAGGCCCCCACGGGGATTTTCGACCAATGAGAAGCCTGAGCAACAGAAGCACATGATACAGATATTCAGCTATATACATGAGTGTATAATATACTCTCTCTTCTCAGGGATAAGTGACAGTAAGATGAGGCTGGACGTGTGGCCTCTTACATGGCAGAAAGGACAGTGTGCCGGGAATCTAAACAGCTTGGGAGAGTCACCTGTGACAGACAGCGCCCCCCAGCTGCGCTCATCAGTTATATAAGGAACAGGATTCCCAGGTGCCGTATATCACAGGAGGAACATCCACTGGGTACTCGGCTCCCCAGCGCGTCCTGGACAGCCTGATGCCGACGCGGCACAAAAACCTGCAGATTAAGTGGCTCCCCTGCTAAACATCTGGGCCTGTGTAACTGGATCAGTGGGCGTCAACTTATCTGTCCAACAGAGTACAAATGTATAGCCACATTTGGTGGGGTCCTGATCTAATTGGGGCTTAGGGCCGCCAATCACTGCTCTGTCCTGACTGTTTATTGGTTCAGAAAGAATGAGTAATGTTTTCGTCTGGAGCACATTTTTCTGGAAACGTACAACACTGTTCCTAAATAGTATTTAAGCGGTATACAATTAAAGGGAATTTCATATGCCAGGAACTTAGCGGAAGACTACAGATCCCTGGAAATTATTAATGTTACCCATATTAGTCTTTTATGTTTATTTTTAAAGTACAACAAGATTTATCCCTTAACGATACTGCATTACTGATTGCCTGTTCCAATTTTCACAGTTCAACCTAACATTAAAAGTCATCTGGTCTTCCACAACAGCGGCTGCAAACGAGACTAAGGCATCCACAGCACAGCGATAGCATCTTAGTGTCTGAAGAGAAGCTCCTACAAGCTGCTGCAGTCGTTATGTCATCGTCCAGGAGAATAACCAGCTACAGAAGGCCCACCCCAAACTGTTCTTACTGGTAGAGTTCCCATTAATCTAGTTGATTATAGGATATTACTTAATATTTATTAACTGACATTGCAATATGGAAATGGTGCCAATACATGCCAGTATTTCCTAGCAGAGCTCTTTAAGAGATCATTCTTACTGTGCCGTGTCCAAATTTTAAAGTGCCCTCATATACTGTGATGTACGGTATTTACCAGCTTCCCTTGAAGACACATGGTGACTCTAGGTAAATTTAAGGGGGCTCATCCAAGATAGACAGGAGAATTGGGCAACAATATGCTCTAAATGGACTGCATTAATATATATGCTCTATGCTATTCCCATGGCATTCCCTAGACCTTTAGCTCCGTTGTATCACGTGCTCTATGCTCAGTAAGAATTCTATCAAAGATTACAACAGAGACATACGAAACACAGAACTCAGACCAGAACAGATGGATGCAGAGCGTAGAACGAAAACGAAATCCTAAACCTAAATCTTAAACAAGGATATGACAAATATTTCAGTCCTATTGTTTAGCTTTTGACAAACATCCACCCATGATACACAGCAATATAATTTTTTTTGTCTTGAAAAATACAGTAAATCATGCAAATATAAGGTCGGTTTTTCATTTAACATTTAATTTTAATACAGATCGTTGTATACCCACCGATCCAAAAACCTCATCTGGCTTCCCCTGATGTAACCCCCCCACAAAGAAAAACCAGAACAACAGCACACAGATCAAGCTCTGTAAAAAGTCAGATGCTCTTTTAAGTGTACAAAAGTCACAGATATTTCATTTTCCAAGTCTTTGTAATAAGAAATCAAACATTTCAAAAATTGTATGGGGAAAAACAAAAAAAATGAACCAAACAAAATGTAAATAAAACACTTTTTCCAGATAAAAATCTACGGTTGGCAACGCATGCCTGCAGCACACTTTGGCACTTATTCCTCAATGTTCTCCTGATGGCTGACCGTAAGAGTCCAGTCCTAGAACCTTCCAGAACAGACAGTGACATGTTAAGTACATAGAGGGGTGGTTTACCATTGTAATCAAGGACAGACTCTCCAGTGTAAACCTCTGCATTGTGGGTATTTTATAAATTAACTAGCACATACACATAAAGGAATAAGACAATAAAAGCCACAGTATGAAAACTCCTCCAGAAACTCCCACATGTTCACATAATTTCGCCCCTGATCCTGCCAAAAGACGGCTAGTGTACTTATTATTAATTTTAGCATAAAGGCTCACTTCAGAGTGCCAGTGCTGCTCCCTTGCCTTCCTCACTATCGGCAGTGCCTCTGTAAACAGGGACTAATTTTTAATCATTCTGGGATCTTTCTCACTGTCTCAGGTCACATGCTCTAGAAAATCAGCACCGATTGGGTCAGGGTGATGTAACTGGAGCCTCTCGAAAACCAAAATGGTTGAAAAGCAATCAACATGTGCCTTCGTCCGGTACGGCCCCGGGACCACTTCGCTTATGAAGTCCAAGGATTCGATGTGTAAGTGAGAACAATGCCTCTATCTGACAATGATAATCATTATTCATTTATTTTCTTATAAATATTGATTTAAAAAGGCGTGTTTTTGTGGTCATTTATAGCTTAGATGCATTTCTATTCTTGATCAGGGAACGTGAAGCTTCCGTCTATCACTTGTTTATCTGAATTTCCCCTTGGGATCTAGATAGATAGATAGATAGATAGATAGACAGACAGACAGATAGATAGATAGATAGACAGACAGACAGACAGACAGACAGACAGACAGACAGATAGATAGATAGATAGATAGATAGATAGATAGATAGATAGAACCCTCTGCCACATGAAGTCCAGTTTGAAAGCCACAGAGAATAACAGAGTAGCTAAAAGCTCATACTGTTTTCAGGAATATTTTATTATCTTAATAAAATGTTTTAAACGTCTCCTTCTGTCTCTTCATTCTTCTCTGCCTCCCCCTCAACTCCGAAACTTCAAATGCTCTCACATCAAACCAAACCGCCTGCCAATTTCATGCTATTCCTGTTCCTTGTCATATTTCCACTCTATTAATTGTCCATCCTCACTGTTCTACAAGGCTGCTTAAATGTCCATGTATCAACATAACTGAATCCCTACAAAGAGAGAGCCATTGCTCAGTGGTAAAAAATCTTCTTCCTAATTATGACATTTTCTCAGAGGTCAAAAAGATCCAGTTGATCTTTTCATATTAGGCTTAGGAGCACAAATGCATGAGCTGAACTTGTAACACATAACAGGAGAAGAGACTCAACAAACTGTTTATGGACATGTGAGACAGCAATGTGGTCATCTTTCTTCTAACATGATCCTTTGATTTCCTGAACGGTAGAGTGACACCAAAAAGGCAATTTTTTTTCCAGCATCAGAATTTGCTCTTGCGATGAATTTAAGGAGCAGCCACAGGAAATAATCAGAGCCCCTAGGGGAATACAGGCATCGGTATCTGAAATATCAATCCAGCGTTAAAATTAGGCTTTTATACTGAAGAACACGGTGAGGAAAGTTACCTATATTGTTGGTAATTGAGTGAGACTTGAGTCTGACTTTAGTAGGAATAGCATATTTCTGGTATGCCAGGGGGTGTTAATGCAGTGTTAATGCAGTGTCACTGACACACTTCCTTTTTAATGTGCTTTGCTGGCCAGATGCTGGGCATGAGAGGTTGGCTATTAATCTTTGTTGCTTTGTTTGGTTTCCAATCGTATCGTTAGGACCTTGGCGAGTCTGACCACATGTGACAGAGGTTAAAGGGCATGGAGAGTCATGGAGAGTGGTAGAAACGCCAGAGGACAGAAATCTACCATGAACATGCAGAGGTGACACATCTTTGCCAGGTTCTACCTGGAGGATGTCTTACCTGCACACACGCCTCCCGAATCCCGAGGAACCATCCATGAATACAAGCTGAACCACCCCTGATATGCACCTTCACACACCGCATGCATGCAAACCAACACAGTCCATTACAGCAGATGAGATAAATTCCTTACTGCGTCTACAAAACAAGTAGATTGAAATACAATTTGCACAAGAAACAAAATCCCATCAATAAATACAGAATTAATATTTCAAAAGAAATTAAGGAACAGAAAAGCTGTTAGCATTTATAATTCTCACTGTTACACAATCCAGTCTAGTTTATCCAATCCAATCTAGTTGTATCTTTCACTTGACCAAATATAGGCTGAAGCCAACTTAGCTCCGCCCACCAGCAGAAAGCCTGGCTAGAGCAGTTCTGAAGCTAACATGTTTGCACATCACAAAGCAGATCTGCCACATTGCCTGACTGAAAGAACAACCACAGTAAGCTTCCCTCCCTGAAATGTCAGAGATCCTGGGTACCCCTTTGGGGAGGGGCTGTCCTTGGACCTCAGGTTCGGTTAAACCCTCAGAATACCAACGAGAACCCAGAAGCAATTGGTTTTGAACTTCGTCCATGCTTGTCTCTCTGCCAAATAAAATAAAAAAATAAAAACAGTTAAATTCTGTTACCATTAAATAAAATGTGAAATGTACTAAAGGAGGTAACAGAGAAGAGGTCTGACACACACTTATTTAGTTACTAACAGAAATAATTTATCTTCTCTTTTGTTTAGTCATTATTTTCATGAGAGGACTCACTTTTATAGGATTGTTTGCAGTCCTTTTATTAAGTATACTGGTGTGTGTGTGTGTGTGTGTAGGTGTGTGCGTGTGCGCGCGCGTGTGTGCATGCGTGCGTGTTGCGTTTTACTTATGTTGGGTTCACATGTGAGTCACAGTACCCTTCCGGTTGCAGTCCCACCATCAGAGATTGAAAAGGCAAACTGATCCTCTTCTTTGTAAGTTTGATTTCTTCTGAAAGACACAGTGCTCATCCAGTGTGCATAAGTCTACAGGGTATGACACTGCAGCAGCTGTCCTGCAGTGTGAATGTCACTGAAGTGAATCCTGCTTTGTCCTGGTGATTCATGAAAGGACTGGATGTTGGGCTAATAGGCCAAAGAGAGCCTGTGAAACTTAAAAACTGTGAGTTAACTAATCAATACTCCTGCTGGACCAAGACTGTCAGGGCCTTCAAAGTCTCCAGGAAACATAACTGTGAAATATGTCAAATTTCTGAACACCCCAAGCTCTCCTCTACTTATACAAGAACGTCTTCCAAAAGAAAGCCTCTTGTAAAATGTATTACTTCTGATAAGGACTGTATTCTGGCATGGCTCCAGTCCAGATACATCTTCCGAATATCAGATGATGAAATTTAACTGTGAAATATGTGAGCATACTTTCTAGACTGACCTGCGCTGGTCTTTCTCACAGGATTAGCCCGGAAGGTGGCTCTTAAGGGCATACATACCTGTGAGATAAACTGTGCACAGTATGGCTGGTATCTATGGGTGCATTTTGAGATTGTAGGCGAAATGCTGGAGATTGAATTTTACGCAAAGTAAAATGACAGAAAACTTTGAGGAATGCATGTTCTCCCACTCCTAAAGAAGTGCAGTGTGTGTAACAGATAGTGGTGTCCGGGGCTTTTCTACCCTGACCTGCCTGGCCAGGCAGTTCTCCATCATTAGCGACACAGCTGCCCTGACTATGAACGCATGTGAGGGCGTCTAGGGCCGCCAGACAGAAAACAAGGGGAGTTTTACTGGCGTCAGGATCAGGGGACGCCCTCAGAGCTCGCGGAGAAAGCAGCAACTCATTAGAGCGCAATGATGGTGTGGAGCTGTTGTTCCCCAAGCTAAGTTTGATATGACAGCAATTTATTACATCGTCTTACTGGGGCACTTGATGCCACATCTGGCCAATTTTAATATAATCTGATCAAAGGGCTCAGTGCTGCAATAAAGGACACAATTCATACAGCATCCACGCTAACATGGATGACGCCCTTGCTCATAATAAACAAGAACACGGCCTTAGAGTTCTGTGAAGCTACTACCTTTCTTAAAACACCACAAGGCTACTTAGCAGCTAATTGGCTGTCCTCTCATTGGCCGGGGAGACTTGACCATCTGTATCCTATAGCTTTGGGATGTTGCTATGAGCCAGTGGTGGACTGTCAGTCCAGACCCACTTACAAACAGCACAGACTAGAGGCCAGTCCTGGATGCACTGCCGACAAGTGGAATGAGGACAGTCCATTAAATGCAGAATGATTTCAAATTGCATCGAATGTAAATCATTGCAATTGTAGTACAGGGACATGATGGGAAGCTTTTGATTTTGCAGCAGACAATATTATGAATAATGTATGTTTCTCAGTGAGAAGGTTCTTTCAATGGCCTTTATTGGCTGGTCCATGGACAGGAAGCAGACTAAGACGCAGGTCTATGAAGACTGTAACTGAAAGGCTGCTTCTCTCATTACTGGACATCCCTGTCTTGTATTTTGGCATCAGCTTATGCTCTGAACTCTCAGGTTTTGCCTCTGAAAATGGAATGTACAACCACAGTGGTTCTTTGGGCAATGTGCCTATTAAGAATGAACACAGTGCCAAGTAGATTTGTTGGACTGAAGCACAACTCTTGTAAACTTAGGTGCCTGGGATTATGGCTCTTGTGACGTTCCAAAATATTTGCACAGTAACACACAGATGACTGTTCTGATTTAGTGAAAGGCTCTCCTTCCAATCCCAAACAAATGTTTTGGCAGTGAAGCTTAAAGAAAGCATTTACAAATCTCATGTGTACTCTTGCCCTGTCGTGTGGCGTAATACCTCAGTTTTAGCTGCTATATGATTTTGTGTTGGACAGTGAACAAAAAAAGCTTGTATGATGGCACTGGAAGTGGACTTTGATCAGTGTAATGCCCTTAATGCCATCGCCCACGTGTGAATGGTCAAGGACTGCAGGGGATCAAAGTCTCAGCCAATGGAAGAGTCAGTTTCCTAAGGAGATTCCCTTCCACGGCTCCCTACCCCTTACAGCTTCTGCTGAGCGGAAACACCCTTCCAGTAGTCAAGGATGTCATGCAAATCCTCACCCTTGGCGAACTGTACCTTCTTTCGCAGGGCGTTCCCCGCTGTCACATAGCAGGCCTCCTCCTGAAGACTCTTCTTGTAGGGACGGAAGCGCTCCCAGATCCTGAGGGTATTCTCGGTGGAGTACTCTGGGCTCGAGGAGTAGCCCGAGAAGTTGTGGTGGTGAGGAGAGAGCTGGGAATAGGAGGCAGCGTCCCTCTTGGTGCGGGTGAGAGGGTTGAGAAAAGAGGCTATCTGGGTGGGAGAATTGGTGGAGCCCTCGTAGTAAAGGGCTGGGACAGAGTGACGGTGTTCTGCGCACTGGTAGTCCGGATGCTCCTCCATGTGCATTTGCAGGCATGGGTTTGGGCCACCTTCCCCACACATACCCAACCCAGAGCCCATTAGGGGCAGCCTATCCAGGGGCTCCCCGCAGCCCAATGGGCTGCCTTTCTCAGGATAGTGGCACATGTCTGGGCTCCGGGGTTCAGGAACATCCAGACTAAAGACGCGAGAGCTCTTGATGGAGCCACTGGAGGAGATGCTGCACTGCTTCTTCATGGGGCCCAAGACCACCCCAGCTGCATCGGCGCTCAGGTGCCTCTGCAAGGGCCGGACCGCCGTGGCAGGTGGAGGGGGCCGATAAGGAGGGGACAGGAATCCACCGCCGCTGATCCCTGGCCGCTCCGAGTGAGGCAGGACAAAGGGAAGAGGGGGTGGTGGGGGTATTTTGGGGGATGCCATGAGCTGGCAAGTTTCAATTAGGCCAGAGGACAGGGGTATGTGGCTCCTGGGAAGAGGGGAGGCGCAGCTCGGTGGTGGGGAGGTGGGGCTTGTTACCGCAGAGGCGGCCACAGCAGCTGCAGACGCGACAGCTGCAGAGTCCAGCTTGAGAGCATCGATGCAGTTGTTGATGATCTGATTGACTTTGTCCACCTCCATAGCAATAGTGGAGATTTCTGATGCGGAACCTCGGCCATCATCATCCGAGACATCACCAATGTCTGACAGATCATCCTCCTGCTCCCCGTCATCCCCCAGGATACCCAGTCCCCCATCAATGGACAAGGAGGTCCTCACATCCATGTAGTTCCCTTTGGTTGCTGCCAGGGCTTCCGAAAAAGCTGAGGCCATCTTCTCCACATGGGGGATGGAGGAGAGCCGGGATGAGCTTGTGGCAGCGGATCCATGGAGCATCCCGGTGCTGGAGGAGGCAGAGGGTGGAAGTTTGCCATGGTGGTGCTGGTGGTGCTCATGGAGCTTCTGTATGGCACTGGGATCATTAGCTGCAGCTGCGGCGGCTATCTCAGGGCCATACCGCATTTCGAGAATGGTCTTCTTGACACAGATGGAGTTGTGCTTCTCCTCCTGTATGCGTCTCCTTCGCAGGCAGTAATAGACGAGGCCCAAAACAAGGACCATCCCAAAGAGACAGCCGAGGATGGTCATGATGTAGTGAGTGGTAGTGGAGGGATTGGGTCGAATGTTGTCTGGGTCCACTGAGCGGGTCGCAAAGTAGAGGCATGTGTGGTTGTACCGCTGTGAGTTGCGGATGGATGCCACGCAGAAAGTGTAGTTAGTGTGGGCCTTGAGTTTGTTCAGGGTGATGATCTCCTTTCTGTTCTTAAGGTTCATGACGTCAGACACAAAGCTGTCATTGTATTGCACCAGGATGTACATCTTGCTGTAGGGCTTGGGGATCTGCACCAGCAGGGTGGCTGTGGTCAGGGCGACATGCTGCAGCTTGATGCTGGGGCTGTAGCTGGGGTCTGTCGAGGAGGTGATGGTGGGCTGGTGGAAGGGCCCGAGTCGTTCGGACATGTCAGGTCCAAAGCCAGAGGAGTCAGAGTCGGGAGGGAGAGACGTCATCGCCGGGATGAATATGCCGTCCCGGCACATGGATGACAGGATGCTGCGGGCATTACGCCCGTGTCCCGCGATGGGACTCAGCAGCGGGAAGCCAAAGAACTCCCGAGGGGTCTCACACTGCAGCCGGTCGTAGGTGTGCGTGACATTGTTGAAAGCTTCGAGCCAGGTGAGGAAGCTGTAGAGGTCACAGCTACAATGAAAAGGGTTGCCAGCAAGCTCACACACCATCAGCCGGCTCAGGCTGGTGAAGGTGGTGGAATCCAAACGGGCCAGCTTATTAGAGGACAGGTCCAGGCTGCTGAGGCTGGGGCACTCCCAGAAAGCATTGTAGGCTATGACCTCGATGAGATTGTGCTGCAGATATAGGCACTGCATGCGGCCCAGACCACGAAGCATGCCCTCTGTCAGGTTAGTCAGCTTGTTGTAGCCCAGCTGCAGCACCTGCAGGTTGGCCTGCCCAGCGAAAGCCCCATCCTCGATGTAGGCAATCTCATTCTTGGTGAGGTTCAGGTCTGTCAGGTTGGTGAAGCGGCTGAGCGAGGCGAACAGGACCGCCTTAAGCTTGTTCTCGTTCAGACGCAGGTCATGCACCGTGTTGTTGATATGCTGCGGTATGGTCTCGTAAGGGGGCTGGTTCTGGCTGCAGATGGCCAGCCACACGTAGCCCTTGTCCCCCTCGATGAGCCAGCAGTCACCCTGCACCGAGACAGGAAGGCAGAGGAGCAGGAGACAGGGGAGGACGGACAGGAGGAGGGTAGGTGTGGAGAAAGGAAGGACCGAGGGCGAATGGAAGTAGGTTCGCATGATGGTGGGAGGAGGGTGCGAAAGCTTTTTCAATTACGGGGAGAAAAGAGGTCGTGGGTCTGGTCCTGACTTCAACGTGTAGTGCAAGAGGGGTTAGACAAGTGTGACAAGTGACAAGGAAGCCAGGGAGGGGCGAGGAAGATCTTCTCAGCCGCAGTGAGAGTCTCAGCAGCAGGGAGGCTACCACAGTCCCTTCTCTGAGTCATTCCACGTCAGGCCACAAGGCCTCCTCACAAGGACTCCCGCCTCATTCGTCTCTCTGCCGGGGTGGAGGCGATCAGTAGTGCAGACCTGCGGATACGACGAGAAATGCTGCAATTACCACCGCTAATAACACAATTAGGTAAATCACATAAATCATAAATCATAGCCCCTGGGCAGAGATTAAACAAGTATTTCACCTATGCTGTAATTATTACAATAACAAGATGATTTATTGAGTGCATGATAGATGGATACGCTGGTGTAATCACCTCTATCGCACGTTAGATATAGTTCTCAATTTAGCCGTGAGTCGGAGCAAGTGTGCATCAAATGGAGCACAAATCCCCGGATGTTCATTGAGCACTGAGACGTACTGCAGACACAAGATATAAAGCATACAGATACACAAAGCCATACACAAAACGATCCATTAAGGTGATCTTATCCAGCCATTGTTCATGACTAGGTGTGCTTGTAATGACCTGTGCTGCGTTTTTTATAAATCTGGATTTCAAGTCAAGCAACACTTTTCCTACAGCATGATGCCTGATCAGCAAAGCAGCCATTTAATCTGTAACAGTTACAGATTTTCATATGGGTCGGGGTTGGTCATGTTTCGTGTCAGTCTCAGGATGCAGGTTCTGCTCCGTTGTCCCAGAGAGCTTTTTAATTAAAAATTGCAACAGAACCCCCACCACCACCACCACCACCACCTCCTCCTCACTCACATTCCCCCTCCCTGACAAATCCAAGGTCCTGGATTATTGCATTTTAATACCTTTAATACCTGTGGTTCCAGACTAAAGTCCTTCATTAGACAGCAGAAACCCACGAAAACCAACCAAATACTCTCATTGTGATTTATCTGTCCACAGTTTCCAGGAACCAAATAGTTTTCAGAGAAACACCCCCCCCCCCCGTATCCCCCTCAGAATCCTCAGAAGTGCTGAGAAATTCACCCGAAGGTCTTGTGTGCGCGTACATTGATCTGGGAGTTTCTCGGTGTGAGACTTAGGAACCAGCCCGCCACCACTTCTGTCATTTATATTAAGAAATAACGAAGTCATCACTTTCTGTATCGTCTGTGTTTTGTATCAGACTCTTTCTTTTTTCACTCTCATCGGCTCCCCGTCGCATCCATTTGCATCCTGTTGCTGTTTTTCACACTTTCATTCCCTTTCTGACTACAGAAGCCGGCTTCTCCATCACGATGGTATTCAGATAACATAATACCTTCAGCACTTGTACCACGGTCACTGAATAAGATCAGTTCAATCAATTAAACTGTAATGCAGATGTGGATTACTCTGTCACGAAAGCACATGACATCTCTGGAGCCATCTTGAAAAAGTAGGAAACCTCATTTTGGGACAAGGACAGGGCTTACTTGATTGGTTTATGACATGTTTTTGTTGAAGACATGATTTATTTATAAGTGTGATAATGGAGCACTGGCAGTCTTCCCTGGGGGGGCAGATGTCAGCTGGCCGTGCACAGGGGCATCCCCGTCTCTGTCACCGCCCCCCTCGTCTCATCCTCCATCTCCCCCCCCCCACCACCACCACCACCACCTCGTCACTCTGCAGTCAGCCCACTGAGTGCTGATCTAATTAAACGTTCCACATAGCATGACTCTGGGGAACGTTTAATTAGGACTGGATCTACACTTGGGGGGGAGGGAGGCGGGGATTTGCCCCAGTGAGGAAAGAAAAGGTTGCCGTGAACTGGAAAGGACAGTGGAACAGTTTCATGATACCAAACAGACCACACTAACTTTCTACCTGCAGCACAGTATTACACTTCCAGCATGTAACTCCTATACATTCAGACTGTAAAACGCTACCTGGGATCTCCTTTGGAGCGCAGACCCTGCACTGCTGCTGACTCTTGTGAGCAGCGCATTTAAACAGGTGCTGAAATACTCCGGCCTGCTAATGGCCCCTTGTCCTCCTGAACCTGGCTAAACAAGGACAGCAGGCAGGATGCTTCGAGTGGACCCCGCATGGCACCCCCTATTGACAGGACACAGGTAGTACGCCCTCAGGGTGTCATTAAAGTACAGGCCGGGCACACTGTGGACCCCGGCTCACTCCCCTACTAGCGGCAGTACGTGATGCTGCTCCCAGGCTCTTAATGAGCTGTGGGCTGACCAGGTAGCCAGGGCAGTCATCACATTTACATATTGTTTACGCATGTTTCAAATGCCAGTCTGAGTTACGGCTCACCCTGACTGTGAACCAACGCCTCCCAGCACAAGGGGGCAGTGTCACAGTCCCATCCCGGTTCCCCTTCAGTGCTGTTACACTCCATGACAGACATGAGGCAGCAGGGAACGTCCTGAGGAGCGTCAGCTTTGTCCTGAGGAGCGTCAGCTTTGTCCTGAGGAGCGTCAGCTTTGTCCTGAGGAATGTCAGCTTTGTATAAAGTGGGAGATCTGTAAACATGAGGAGGGAAAAGCCGAGTGGGGCAGAGCTGCCCCCCGCCCGAAAAGAGACACCGGGCTGTTACTGGGCCGACGGTCTGCCTGGGACGGGGGAGACGGCTCACACGCCCTCCCTGTCCCCCCCCCCTCCCCAAGCAGCCTCCAGCAAACCGCAGCCGCTAGACTGGAGTCCGTTGGCATCTCACAGCACCGTGTTCATCTAGGGGTTGGATGAACATCTGCTGTGGGAGAAACCAGGGGGGCAGGCATGTCTGTACTTCACAGCTAGGGGGCGTGGCTTCAAAAGAAGCACCGCCTACCATTCCCTTAAGATCACAGCTCAGTAACCACTCACCACTCTGTCTTCTTGCTCCCTCCGGCCTGTAAGATACAGTGATATAACTTTAGTTTCTTAATGGATCTCCGTCATCATCTGACTCCTCCACAGGCTCGATCCATGGCCATCTTACATCTTAAACGAGCTCTGCGGTGAATCCCATGTGAGAACCTGCTCTGTTGTGACTGTTACAGGACACACCTTCAGTACCTTGTCCACTCAACCAATATACCAAGGTGACCTCCATAACTAGTCCTAGTTACTGCATCACATGGCTCCTTCTCCAGTCTGCATGACTGTCCAATAGCGGTCTGGCATTTTCAGTCACATGCTCTCCGCTCGCGTCTCTAAAAATCACACTGAGACTGAGGCTACTGCTACATGCAGCCTTTGGCCGAGTCTGAATTGCTAGTGTGCACCGAATCATGTTCACGGTCAGCCTTCCTGACGGGTTCCTGGGAAGATTAAGGACATTTACAGCTGTAAATGTGTAACTGCAACAGTACGGGCTCTTTGAATCAAAGAATCTAGGTCAGATGATATGAAATCACCCACTTCACTCGTACAAAAAGAGGACTTACACTTACATAATGTATCTGCTCATCCACAATATAGAAATTTATACTTAGAGCCCAGCAGTTAACCAGTCAGCAGTCAGGCCCTTCTATTGGATGGACACTGTCATGTGATCCTAGCAGCAAAGCACCTGCCACCTGATTGGTTGAGAATATTCCGGATCCTGCTGTGGCCCCATGGGAGGTTGGAACACTCCCCCCTGCTGCTTAAGTCTCACTTTACCCCTAGGAGTGATTCAGGCTCCCACCCCCATGACCTTGGGGCCGTCAGGCGCTTTTATTGTAGTCGAGTACCTGTGCTCACTTTCCTTGCGATCTCGTTAATCTATCAGTGTTACAAGTGAGGCCAATGTACCATTTAATGCACGAGTGCTCCCAGGATGGCCATGGCCACACACCATGCGATTGCCCATGGCAAACAGCGCTGCTTTGAGGGGGTTGTCTTTACCTCACAGAGCACAGGGACCTCCCACGACCCCCTACATCACCACATCCGGGGACCTCCCACGACCCCCTACATCACCACATCCGGGGACCT
>JABFEB020000044.1:9813230-9823825 GCA_019775895.2 Stomatorhinus ivindoensis
CCCCCCCCCCCCCTTCCACACACACACACACACACACTGGTGGGTTCTTATTACCAGAATAAAGTCCCTCACTCCACATCGTCAACAGTCTCTAATTGTAACCTGTCCCTCAGGACTGTCAATAAAACAGCACAGACCCTTCAGTCAAAGGCGACACGAAGCGTGGCCCAGGAAGAGAGAGCCTATTACTGCACACTGCCTGACACCTCCGTGTGACAAGCAGGGATACTAAACTAAAGGAGTAACAGGTGGGCCTGGTCACAGCCACCTGCTGAAGGCAGCCTGTCACCTGAGCTTCTTATTACAGTCGCACCCAGGAGCCGAGGTACTGCCAGTGATCACGCAAAAGCAGGATCCCACTGCCGTTCCGGTAGGACGGGTAAGATCATGAAACCCAGAGCTGAAAAGCTGCCCCGAGATCCTGCTCACGGCTTCCGCACTCCGGGAGATTACCGTGAAACGTGCTGTCGTTTTCATTAAATAATAATAATAATAATAATAATAATAATAATAATAATAAATCAAACCGTTTCCCCAGATCATGAATAATCAAAGGTCTCGGTATTTAGCATCACATGGGTATTACCATAAAGCCGACGCCTGCATCCCCGGCTAGATTACCTTACCACCCGATACACATTAGATATCAAGCCGACATCACGGCGTCCTATAGGTTACCAAGTTTAGAAAAATTACTGAGGCATTAAACTGAAGTGTACATTTATATAAAAAGGGGTGTGTGAGGCATATTTACATTGTTTTAGTCTCTCATTGATATTAATAATAAACCATTATAACGTCCATATTATAGCCGACTATTGATTGTAACAAATAACACATAGGCTACGCTACGTTTTATTCTGTTAGTATAACATGTATATACGGTTACACAGGTGTGCATACCGGTGTATTTACGGTTGAGATTTTATCAGCCATTGTGCATCAGCCATCTTTCCGTGGCGGCTAAGTGCAGTTTAGCGGAGCGGGACCTCGGAGCCAGTGCTGCGCTGCGCATTTGCCATCCCGCGAATCGGACCGGAGCGCTTCCCAAACTCCATCTCTCTCTCTCCATCTCTCTCCATTTCGCTCTCTCCCTCTCCCTCTCTCTGAGTCACAAATACTGTCACACTAACGCATTTTTAAATATCATGCCATCAACATGGCTATATTACTTAACCTGCAATGATATCGAGATGTATTTTTGTGACACGCATTGCTTTTTAAATAAACGTTTTTTTATGTTTTTTATTTCTGTAGCAGTGAACGCTGGACAGAAACCCCGCGTTACTAATGGTTTTCTTTTTCAAAAAGCCAAAATCAAATACAAGCGTATTACCACGTCTTCTCTATATATGCATACAGATGCATGTAAAACAGCTGGCTGTGGGAATGATGCACCACTTTCTGTAAGCCATTTTATACATCTGCGACATGTAATATTAAACAAGCAATGAAACAAACACAGTCATTCATTTAACAGAGACTGACAGACATGGAAACCGACAGGTTCTGTTGTGAAAACGTAACCCCCGGTTATAAACCTGAACTCCAGTGAGCCAGCATCCAACGTTCCCAGAATGAAAGATAACAGAACAGGCTATTTTATCAGCTTGGAAAACACGTAGTGCAGGTGGTTGGATTACTGAAACCCCCCTTTCACTTCAGTTTTCAGCAAAATTGCCACCTAAAAGACAGCAGTGACCCGCAGTACCTCATTGTATTCTTGCAAACATCCATAAAGATATAAAGGAATATCACAATACCTCGCACGATCGCCCTTGTTCCGTCGTGTGTAATGAATAAGCTGTTTTTTCGCTCTCATGCTATGCTGTGCAAGACGGAGGGAGAGAGTGATAGAGAGGGGTGGGGGTGATCTTACGGAGAAGGGCTAAAGCTTGGGGACATTGCCACTCCCGCTTTCATCCGACTGCAGCGACTACAAACTAATTATAACATCAGCATTTAATGGTAACGACGGCATGGGTGCAGTATTTGCGCTACTTAGCGCGCTGCCCTGGTGTAGCCCGTGACATTGGCTGGGACTTAAGACACGGACTATATGCTGTGGAGCCGGTGCGAATATCAGTGTGAAAGTTCGATATACAGAATGAACGGACGAATATATATTTTTAATAACATAACCACGCATATTTGATTCACTCCTGAAAATATCCTTTATTTCCTGTGGATGATTAGATTCAGGCGACCAATAAGTTATGCGGACCCTGTGGACTGAAAGAAAAGTTGTTCCTGTATTCGTGCATCTGGGTTGCCTTTCAATGTAATTCTTTGTATGCATGGTAAAAATCGTGTAGAGTACCGTATGAAAGGCCCCCCATGTATTGGAACCCTAATCACGTAAATACATAAGAGCTACAGGAGCGCGGCGCAAGCGCGTTCACGCGTGTATCTCTGAAACATCCATTGAACGGGCGACGCAAATGTGTATATTCAGCTCCTCTTAGGTGTTAACTACAAACATTTATGCATTATCCCTCACCATTCCCCGTTTCTCTTTTTATCTGTTTCCTCCACTGCGTCTCTGAACAGAGCCGTACCAGTAAAATCGTTATTGACATTTCTTAGTGATTAATACGGGCGACACAAGCCGCGAGGAAGGTGGCGCCCCTCTCAATTTATTTTTATTGTGTGGTGCTTTATAATTTCAAATAGCTTAAGTACCAGACATGCTTGAATTGCGGCGATTGTTAGAGGGGTCCAGTCCTTTCCCACATGCGATGCCGGACAGCGCCGGCGACCATAGGCTCTAGAAGGCTGAAGCTGGAAACGGCGGGAACTTGGTTTTGCAAATCCTTGGGAAAAAATGTACAGTAAAATGATTTTCCTACGGAAACGGCTTATATGGTTTGGTCTGTACTATGTTCTATGAAATATGTATTTTAGCCTAGCAACAGAATATATAACATCTCATACATATTAATACGTGTACATTATCCTCTGAGCACACAGGCGCCTTTGTTGCAAGTCTCCAGACAGACCTGTTATTAACAGTAAACTCAGTTTAGTGTTGATATCAATATATGTCACTATAAATCAGTTTGAGCATTTCAGAGATTGATTTGACACAAGCATTTAGTTTTCTTGCCAGGATAATTTTGTACCTGTTTCTACAACCAATCAATTGCTTCAGGTTAGAAGGTATCTTCTAACACCATCCGGAACACCAACCCACAGCCAATCTGGAGATAGCTGATCCCATGAAATAAACATGTGGCAGTGTCCGGTGGACTAACAGGTGGCGTGGGGGCTTAGGAGTTACATGCACAATCATACTCCTGGTAGGTGTTCTGCTGTTGTACCCTTGAGCAATACATTTAACCTAAATTGCTTCAGTAAAAATATCCAGGCACTAAAATGGGCAAATTGTAAAATTGGAACCTAAGTAGGGCAAGTTAGATGAAACTGTGTGTTAAGCAGGTAATAAATAATCATTCTGAGCTTGATGCATTTTCTTGGAGTTTGCAAATGAATCAATGAAGGAAACTTTCATCTAACATATTACATTCTGCATATGGGCTGAAGTTTGGGCCAGGCAGAGACTTTTGGCTCTGATAAATGTCTGACACATAAAGAGAACGGACATCGAGACACAGAACACCCACAGAGATGCATGTTCTTCGCTGATTATATCATTATGCTTCACCGGAGGATCAATGCTGCAGCCAGCTGAATAAGAAACAAAGAATCTATTCACCAAATTCCCCAGTTGCTCCCTTAAGTTCCCAGCGGATGGCCACACCTTCCTGCCTTTTCCCTTCTCTCCAGAGGCCATGGAAGCTGCTGTGGCCAGAGACTGTGACCATTCAGTGCACGTCCTGTTAGCTGCACACTGTTCCTTTCGCTGTTGCAGTTTGAAACCGAGTGACAACACGGATGAACGACAGCAAAGAGGAAGAGTGAGCGCGGGTCCCATACTCGTTTTGGCCAGACCGCCTTGCATGGCCGCTGCGATGACCCTGGCTCCTGAGGCTGCTGACTCTCAGCAGGAAACCGATCTCCCCCCTCCTGTGCCTGACCCCATACCCTCCCCAGTCTTCATCAGGGAGGTTACCTGCTCCAAAGAAACAGTGCCTCCCCGGTGGGCTTGGAGAGTGACTTTTGGACCGCCATCAGGCAGCCAAAGAAATGGAAAAGGGACCACGCATCAGCCAGTGAGAAAGCAGCTGAATGGATGATGTCACCGACAGCGATGCACCATCAGTCTATGGCGGGGCTTACATGTGACCTCCTATGTGATCTCCACTAGCTACCATGTGCATATATACATACAGAATACTGGAGCAGCCGCCCTGCTGACTGCTGTTGACCACGCAAGCCGCAGGTGCCTGTCTGCTCTGTAAAGATGTTCTCGTGTGACCCTGTAGAAAATGCCGGGTGACAAAGACCTAACCCAGACTTGGTTAGACATTATTACTGGATCGGAACATGGCTATTCGTTATGCCCATAAATGTCCAGCATACAACACATGTGAAGTAAAGACCGCATCCATAATGCATCCGCATGCTCCCCTAGTGCGGCCGCACCATTGCGGACGTGCAAGTACAAACACTCAAGTTCTCCCGGCTGACGAGCGGTGCACGGCCTCCTGGAGCAGCGGCGCTGACGCCGCGTGAGCTTTCGCCCGTCCACCGCTATGGGCCGGGGCGACAACTTAGAAACGCGAGAGTGTTTACAAAACAGCTCGGCTGAAGTGCTGCAGCTGTGTTCCCATGGCAACGGCGCACCGAGCCGCGTGCCAAGGCATGAAGCGGCGGGGCGGGGGGGGTGATGTCCGTCCTCTCTTATGCGCTTTTTATTTCTCCCACTCTCCATCTCTTCCAGCAGTGGGTTCATGTTCTGGCGCCCTGCACACAGCCTGGTACAGGAGTAAACAAATCCTGAGCAGATAGTAGACAGACATGGTGAGCAAATGAGAGAACAGGCGCATTCATGTGGCACAAATGGCCCCTTGACGGCACAGCGACAGAGCCAAGTTCAAAAGTCGCTCTGGTCAGATGAAACATTGCACAAGGATGCCTTAGACTGTCCAGCGAGCCCTACCGGGTCTTCCTGGCCCATGGGTGCTTTATATGTGCTGCATGGATATTTGTTGGGCTTCAGGGTGTGTGGCAGAGGGAGGGAAACTAGCAGAATTTAGTCAATTCCCAATCTTGTGTGACTCATTGCTCCCCGGGAGCACAGCAGGTATAAATAGCAAGTCTGGCACTCTTTCCGCTGCTTCCCAAAGTGACAGTGGGGTGCATCTTCCTAAAACCGTATGCAGGTTTCCTGCTAAACAGATCACCGAAAGTAACTCTGCTAAATATTGAGGCATCACTGCACACAGCGCCGGAGAATTTATGGCCGAGTTTGCAGTCTGAGATCCACTTAAGATTCCCCGGCATTAGTCAGAACAGCTGACGCGGTCCTGAATGTCAACAGGTGTCTGTAGCTAAAAGTACGGAAGAACACAGAGCACTTTATAGTCCATGGCTTCCTCAAGCAACATTCTACTTTGGACTGTCTCCGCGGCAACAGACTTCTAAGATGTTTGAGTTGACAGTGCTGGGAGTATTTGCATGAGAGCCTCGTGTCCAGGTAAGCTGCGTGCTGACAGAACGCTGAAGCCGGAGCATCAGCTGCCACACTGCACATATCAAACATGGGCTGCTGCAGTCAGCCACTGGAAACCATATCCGCTGGCGTAAATATCTCACTGTAGCAGTTCAAGGTAATTCTTCCAGGTCTATCCTCCAGTGCATGTTTCTGGGGATAATAAAACGCTCTCTTGTCACACCAGTGACAGAATCAGTATTAATATACTATGGTATCAGCAATGCCTTGACTTGCTTGCGTCAGGTGAATTGCATTGTCTGCACAGAATGCCATCGGACGGTATGAATATACATATTAGCAGTACCACTGGAGCGCAGCGGCTCAGCGGTAGGAGGTGTGGTCTGGCGGGTTCCGCACTGCCGTTTCAGCAGTGGTGTCTCCTCATCTGCCTGCCTTCCTTCTGGGTACACTCGGTTCCTCACACCTTTCTTGGTGAGATGTTCTCCACACATCCAGTGATCCGGGGCCGAGGGTCACAGTTATCCTCTCTGATATAACTGATTGCTCAGATGACTGTCAACTCATCCATGCTCTGAATTATATATGACAGTATCTTTTATTTACCATCGAACATTGATGTCAATATTGGAGTTTTAGTATGTACAGGAGGTCGGCGGAACTCGTGGCACTGGAGTGCCCTCATGTGTCTGAAAGAGGAAACAGCATCCTGCCAGGTTCGTGTTTTTGTCAACGAGGGAGCATCCCTGTTTCATTGCTTATTTCTGTTTTTAGAGTGCCTGTGGATTCTCATTATTAGGATTCATAGCTAAACATCTGAAGGACTTTTTGCGACTGTCTTAGATCTGACCTGAGACCAGGCACAGCACTGCACCGATAACAGGTGTAATGCGGCCGATTCTGCACAAGAGTGCTCTAGACAACATATGAAGCAGCTACCTGACTAAGAAAGCAAAGCCAAGGGCCTGTGGGTAAACCTTTCCTCAAGTGCTTCTCCTCCGGAAACGGCTGCTGCGATGTGAGTAATGGGTGGGGGAATCTCCCGTTCTCAGTCGTGCCGTCCTGCAGTGCTTGCCTGGAGTCCTACCTTTCACTGTTATGGTGTCAGGATGAACGGAAAGTTTCGAAACAATGCATCCTCCACGTGTGAGTCTTTAGCAGACGCTCCGTTATGAAAACTAAATTACACTGCACGTGGTTTTCGGTCAAACTTAACATTTAATCCTTGACATCGTCTCAGATCAGTACACGGCGTGACGTGTAAGAGGCACCTTCTTCATACCTGCAAACAAAGGGCAGCTGGAGGCCCTTCTTGATCTTTTTGGGCAGATCCTTCTCTCTGAAACCTCTACAAATACATGGTTTCATCACTCCCCAGCTGCTTTGCTCCCCCCAAACTGAGAGCCCCCACAATGCTATAAAGACACAGTCTCTTCACTCAGGGTCATCAGCTTTTCCAGTCACTCCCTTCCAGAAAATACTACCGAAAATACGACTGGCATTTCCCAGGGTTCGTTTCTTGGTCACCAATCCAGGTACAGCCTTCCATTACACCCCAAGCCTCACAGCCAACCATTCTTACCCGAATTACACCTACTGTTGGTCCTGGGTGGTCAGCATTTTTGCGCTTATTCCCACTAAATTTCACTTAACCTACATGTTTACGTTGTTGTCCAGTTCAGCCATGTCTGATATCTTCGCCATATCAAGTTTTTATGAATAAACCACTGCGCCGAGATGATTCAACACTCAGACAGAAGAGGTGAACCCCACTCTGGTTCAGCAGAAAACTTTCTGTCAATGGGAAAATTCGGTTTTTGTGTTGGTTTACAAAGTAGGCTCAAGCACTAACATACTGTATTTAACCATAGATTAAACTATTTTTATTATAAGCCAATGGAACATGCGATTAATTTCTCTGTATACCTTGTAACGGTTCTGATTGTGGTGGAGATGACAAGGGACACTCCTGGGAGATGAATTCATATGTTTTTGTCTGTGTTTTGCATTGGCTGCTGTAGATGGCCTCCACGATGTTGCTGACCATGGTCCGGCCAGGCTGGAAGTCACGATGGTGCAAGCAGAGAGAGCAAGGCGGCCCTCCTCTGTCATCTACCCTCCACACCATCCTTCTCACCAACCTGGGGCTGCATTTTCTCTTGTGTCCACATGCTGGGAGGTTGGCTACAGTCCCATGAACCCTATACTTTTAAAAAATATTGGCAGCTGAGATCACAGGAACATTAAGTTGCTTGGAGATGGTCTTATAGCCTTCACCTTTAACATGGTCTTCTTTCTGATAGCTCTCTCCTTTGCTTTCTCTGGTCCGTGTTCAGTGTGGTGCACATAATGATACCAAACAACACAGTAGCATGTTCTTTCCCTTTAAATAGGCTGAATGGCTGATGAAAACCTTGAAGGCACCTGTGATACTAATTAAGGTTAAACACCTAGATTGAAACATGACTGTAATGCAAGGATAAATAGTCTCTTTAGGGTTACCAAATCTGTCCATACCATTGTAGCATATCTTTGTACAATAAACACCAAATTAAAATTTTCACAGTTTTATTGCTTTACTCTATCACATACTAAAGGCATGCATGTGTACATTAGACAATTGCTTTTAATTAAAACACATTCCAGGAGAAATGAAACATTGTTTCAATGAGCTGTAAGAACACCAACAAATTTGTCCACATCTGTATGTCTGTCTAAAGCAGGGGTGTCCAATCTTATCCGCAAAGGGCCGGTGTGTATGCGGGTTTTCGCTTCAACTCCTTAATTAGATTACTGATTAGAGGACTGATTGGCTGAAGAGTCCTCACACCTGGGTTTGAACAGCTGACCTACAGGTTATCCCAAAAACCTGCATACAAACCGGCCCTTTGCGGATAAGATTGGCCACCGCTGATCTAAAGGGTATCAATACATGCACGAACCCACCATACTTTCATTAATGTACTTCTTCTGGATGACTTGTTGTCAGTTAACTGTATCTGATTCTGCTTTTGCGGAGCTGGATTTCCTTTAACCATATTCTCAACATGTAGTAGCCATACAGAAAGTCCCAGCTGCCCTCCCCGTAGGTCGAGTCTGCACTCCGCACCAGCATGGACACTGAGGCACTTAGCCAGGAACTCCGCCGGGTCGTGCAGACCACTGGCTGTCCGCTGGCAGGTTTTTTGGGATTTACCATCATGCTGGTTGGGTACCTGATATTATAAATGACGATCACATGGACTCTGAAGTTGATGGGTCGGCGTCTGAATTTCTCATTAGCACAAATGCCGGCCAGAGGGTCGAAACGAATGTCCAGGAAGCGGAGTTGGTGCAAGAACTGTTCGATGATGAGTGGGATGGTCTGGATCATGATGTTGGTGAGGACAAGGTCCAGAAGGATGGTGATGTTGAAGGAGACTGCCCCAATTTCAGTCAGGCCAAAGTTCTCCAGGACCAAAGTCTTGAGGCTCGGAAATGAGGTGCAGGTCCTGTTGGACACGTGAGCTTTGCTGTTGCACATGTTGCTCATTTCGAGATGCGTGAGGTTGCCCAGTATGGAAAATGGTGCAGAATCTAGACTATTAAGTTTATTGAAGGAGAGGTGAAACTGCCCTGAAAAGAGCTGTAGGGGGTTCCTGTCATAGACTCGAAGCTTATTACTGACCAGATACAAAATCAGAAGCTTCTTCAGATTATTGAATGTCCATCTCATCACCATTTTATCTAATTACGGTCCAGGTATAACTAGGTGAGCTCAAGCAAGTCTTCAAATGTACCAGCACTGATAAACTCCAGACTGTTGCCACCAGGGTCCAGCACCTTGACTCGGGGCGTCTGAAGCTGTTCCTGTAGAGGGACCTGAGCTTCAGGACACTTAGCTTACCAAGAACACGGAAAGTGATGTCATAAGCGACCTCTGTTGCATTTCTGAAAAGGACCAGTTCCTCCAGGTTGGCACCGCTGTTGCTGAAGCCAAAGTTGTTCTCAGCCAGATTGAGATGGGACTGCCGCGGCATATTCCTGACTGAAGAAGATGTGGTTATGCTGTAGATTCAAAAAGGTCAGGTAGGGAAAAAAGTTTGCAAAAATTGAGGTTTCTGATATGGTTGTGGTCTAGCTTCAAAGTCCTAAGAGATGCTGATGACAGGAGAAGAGCTGAAGTGGCTGAAGCTCATTCTGGGACAAGTCCAGGCAACGGAGAAGAGCAGTTCTGAAAGGCTCCTTTAGCTTCAGTGTACTGCCCTTCGGTCAGATGTAGGAAGAGACTTGAGGTATCGCTAAAACATCAAACGGAGTAACGAGACATGTAATCTGAGAGGCCGGACTGCAGGGACAGGCTGATGTTTTGTAGACTTGCTGCCCAGATAGTTTTTGTGAGAAGCCATGTGACGTTTATGAGGTGGTGCCTGAAATCTATGGACTGGGGACTTAATGGAGCTATAATGCCTCAGGGCTCGAGAGATGATTTCTGGAAAGTTCCACATGTGTGACATTGATTATTCTATGACAAACGCTTGTCAGTGCAATCAAATCATTTTTTAAAATCAAGGATATTTAAGTAAGGCTTCCTTGTGAAATGGAAATGGAGGCATTTATATCTGATTCCCTGTGCTCTCACATGATAGGCTCTCACAGCCCAGCTGATTAAAGGAGACGTCTAAGGTATGGAGAAACTCTGGAAGACAAAGTCTTGGATCTGAGAGCAAAGTCAAATGACTGTAAGGGAGATTCAGCACCTTGGTGTTGTTGGGCCAGAAAAGGTCTGACAGGAGATGGTGTGAGGATCCCTCACACACCTTCAGTTAGCGGGATCAGCCCAGGTAAGGCAGCCCTGCCTCGACAGTGACCAATGGATAGTTTCAGCATGAGATTTTCCACACATTATCCGGAATGCACCCTCATTTTCACAAGCCACACACAATCTCAGCAGGGCACTGAGTCACCACAGTGTTTCATCATCCGGGGGTTTTTTGTTGTTGTTTTTTTTCTTTTCCTTTTGAAGCGTAAGCAAGAACCC